>SDVV010021791.1:0-13064 GCA_016164225.1 Gammarus roeselii
ATATAAACACTTATCCTGTTGTATCATTCTTGAGATAAGATTATGAGAATATTTTACCGATCATATTTTATTTGCTGATCGTGACTTTATGCTCCTCTTCATTAGTCCGGATAGGAGGTTACAAAACAACGGAGCGCGTAATAGCCTGCGTTCGTAAGGGGTTTCATTGCTCGAGCGGAAACATGAAGGGTTTCATTGTGAAGAGGAACACTGAAAGGTTTATAGCACTGCTTCACGCATCTTCTGTTGATGTTTAAGAAAAGTAGTTGTGCATCAGGTTAGAAAATGAAGTGTTCGTAGGGGAATCTAACGAAATTATGGTGTGAATTAAAACTAACACCATTGAAGCGTACTGTCAATATTATAATGAGAACAGATAGCCACTATTATCGCAATATAATCTAATAGTAAGTAGTATAAGTTCCTTGATAACAATTATTTGTGTTCGACCCAGCAGCGGATATTGATATTGATATCAAATGCTTTCATTCTGGAAAGTCCAGTGTCAAATGTTGAAACAGTCAAATGTTTGCCTTGTTCTGCCTATTACTACTCCCCTAGCAGTTGATTTCACTAAGGGTCTCTTTATAGTAGCTCTTGGCGCCCGTTTATTCTTTGAATGAGTTTGAATCTATGCTACTAACAAGTATAATATTTCCCAAGCGCTTCTTTGAGTAGCCACTAATATTCGTCTTCTTCTTCCAGGTTGGTCCAGTGACACCCACAGCGTGCAGTGGTAAACAACAATATGGTAATTTAGGTAAGCGTTCTTATGAGTAATTCTTGCTGCTTAACTTCGATTTCAGTTCAACTGTCTCATAAACGCTAACTATTCCCCAAATGAATATCTAATCAACATAACCTGGTGGCAGCTGTTGCTCCACGTGTAGTGACAACATTTCGGCCTGAGTGCCCATAAAGGTGGCAATTAGTGACCAATTAGTCGAATGATTGATTTACCGCAGAATGTTTGTCTTGGAGGACTCCCGTAATGTTTTGGAAAGCAATTGATTCGTTAAAGAGATAGAGCTGGGCAATTTTGTTATCATTCATGAATGTTCCCGCACCCAATGTACGTTGGGATGGCATAACGACAGATTTTTATTTTTTTGTCGTCATTGGCATGAAGATGTAGCCGTGATCACATTACCGTATGGGCTATTATCAAACTGCTCGTTTCTAAGGCGTTGACAAATGGCAAAAGGGTCATTCAGTTATATTGTGGTCGGCGGGCTGGGTTGGCGGGGTATTTACGCTGGAATTATTTAGAACAGGAGGTGTTTACGACGGAAAGAATTATACGGATTCATTTTAGTTGGGAACTGTTTTCAATCAAAATTGTTTGCGTAAAACAGATTTTCCATCAAAAATCTGTATCCTGGTTACAAAATTGACAACCTTGGATCGGTTTTCGCTGGAAGTGCTCACGGAAATTCGCAAATTGCAACGCAAATCATAATCAGTCGAATTTATTTCAGCCACACAATGTTTTCGCTGGAATCTGGTTGGAACGGAAAGGGTTTAGGATGGAAATTATCTTATTTGGGTACATGGATAAAAAAAGCACCATACTTCTTTCTTGCAAGAAAACATATTACCTGGAATGCTTTCGATTTCTGACAGAATTTATTTTCCACCGAAAGTGTTTACGACGGAAACGTCTAGGACGGAAACTGTCTCTTCGTATATTCCCTCTCTTGTGGGAATTTCTGATGAATGGGTAATTATGTCCCACTTTGCTTGTGTACGACACTCAGATTTCGCTGGATGCGTCTGCGATCGAATCGTCCATTATATGTAAGTTTTTTTGGGCTAGACTTATTTTCTGACAGAATTTATGCTGCACTGAAAGTGTTTTCGGCGGAAACATCCAGGACGGAAATTGTCATCATTGTTAGAAGCCGAGTCTCAGCAGTTTTTTGTCGGAGAACCGCCACCTAGGTGAACTCAACATAAGCCCGCCGGTCCCGAAGGGACTGGGCGGTGGCCGCGAAGCGGCCGCCAATGGGAAGGTTCCAGCCCAGATTTTTCCATCGTAAACACTTTCCGTTCAAAACCATTTCTGGGACAAGCTATTCGATCATATACATACCGATGCCAAATGATTTGACTTAGTTCCAGCTAGGATTCTTTCCATCGTGAAATTTTTGAGGCACAATAATTCCAGCGTAAACAGTTTCAGTCCTAAAAAATCCGTGCCAAACACTTCCGAGTTAAAACAAATTATTTGAAAATGCGTCTCAGCATGTTGATATTCGATCGTAAACGTTTTCCGTCGTATCAACATTCCATCCTCCACTTTCCCAGGGTAAAGTTTTTATTTATCGACCCTCAGCAAACACATCAGGTATATTTTAACTTCTCTGGTAGTTACATCGCTCCTTTTATCATTACCAGGTATAAATCACACCTTTGCAAAAGAAGCGAGATTTCTTGGTTGTTAATCGTAGCAAGGTGTACAATGTTTCACAATATTTTTGCATTTCCAAACGGAACTTGTTTTCTTTTTCTCGAATATCGAGAGTCGTATTCATCAAAAAGACGGAAATGATACCCTCATTTTATTGGCGTCGTCAATCAGGCATAAAGAGTACGTTGGAGCTTACGACGTAATGATTGCAGGCTTGAGTGGATTTCGCGAGCTATTCTTGGGAACGGTCATGGAGAACGGTCTATGAGAACAGGCAGAGAAAACAAATAGAGAGAACGGTCATGGAGAACGGTCAGTCTGAACAGGCAGAGGGAAAACAATTAGAGAGAACGAAAATGGAGAACGGTCAGTGAGAACGGTCAGTGAGAACAGACAGAGAGAACAAATAGAGAGAACGACCATGAACAACGGTCAGTGAGAACGGTCAGTGAGAACCGGCAGAGAGAACAAATAGAGAGAACGGCCATGGAGAACGGTCAGTGAGAACGGTCAGTGAGAACAGACAAAGAGAACAAATAGAGATAACGACCATGGAGAACGGTCATGGAGATCGTCCAAAGAGAACAGGCAAAGAAAACAAATAGAGAGAACGACCAGGGAGAACGGTCATGGAGAACGGTCAGTGAGAACAGGCAGAGAAAACAACGAGAGAGAACGGTCAATGAAAGCAGGCAGAGAACAGATAGAACGGGTATAGAGATCGGTGAGTGATAACGGTAGAAATAACGGGTTGAGAGAGAGAACCGAGCGAATTTTTCGAAAAAAATTGGCATAAAGAATAGCAGGGAGCAACAGACGAACCTATGGCGGGACGTGCTTGCAAACACTAACTTCCGAACCTCTCCATCAAAATTATGGATTCTCATTAGGAGCCTCAACGACACAAACACGAACCACATAGACACCCATGAGGCAACCCTTCCACTCAACACCCACACCATAGCATCAAACCAACAACAAGCATAGCATAGCATCAAACCAACAACACTATGCAAACACTTGCCACCTACCACACCACCCAGACAACAGGAGGATACTCAAACAGCTACACAGATTGCAGACTGATCCAAACACTGGAACTCCCTTCACACCAGTCATGACAATAGCCGTCATCCGCCAGAACAAAAATTCCTCAGCAGCGGGGCCAGACGGCATTTCATAAATTCACGTTAGACATCTAGGGCCCCACGTCATCGCGGCCCTCACAGACATCTTTAGGTTCTCTGTACTACACAATACAATACCCAACATCTGGAAACAAGCTAAAATCATCCCCATCCTGAAACCCAACAAAGTTCCTACAGATCCAGCATCATACAGATCCATTTCCCTCCTCCCAAACCTTTCAAAAATCTTGGAGAGACTGTTTCTAAACAAAACGAATGCGCACATCCCTCTCTCCCCTACGCATCACGGTTTCAGGGCTCAACACTCCACCACCACGCTCCTCACCAACCTCACTTAGACTATCCATGAAGGCCTGAA
The DNA here is from genome assembly GCA_016164225.1 of Gammarus roeselii. NCBI lineage: Eukaryota > Metazoa > Arthropoda > Malacostraca > Amphipoda > Gammaridae > Gammarus > Gammarus roeselii. The sequence continues at coordinate 3,917 of SDVV010021791.1, forward strand.
CGAAAAGAACACCGCTAAACGAACCCTGGTATGCGCTATCTACATTAGTATGGCCTTCGACACAGTTCCACGATACGTCCGCATAAACAAAATACTCAACACCCGCATCCATCTAAACTATAAGAAGTGGCTTGCTAATTTCCTCTCCGGTAGGCTGGCTCCTCTCCGGTAGTCATCAGAATGAAGGTGTCCGTCTACAACAACAAGCTTTCCCGAATCCGCAACTTCCCCTATGGTGTGATTCGTGCTATCCCCCTCCCACTTCAATACTTTTATGCACGATCTGCCCATTTCAAAAGAACCCAACACCCACATCAGCTCATACGCGGACGACCTGACCATAATTACACAACACCACAAACACGAGACCGCAGCTGCGCACCTCCAGCAGTATCTGAACTCATTTGAAGTCTGGCTGCTGGTCAACAGAATGAAGGTGTCCGCAAGCAAGTCGTCTCTCACACTGTTGACTCCGGATAACAGTGAATACCGTATCCACCCCCATGTCACGCGCAACAATACCCCCATTCCCCACAGATCTACTACAACCATGGGGATGACATTTAAATCTCACATAGTCAACATTGGCACCAAGATCAGACCCAGACTGAACGTGTCGGTGGTACTCACTACTACTTCTTACGGTCACTCCAATGAACCAATTACAACACTATACAAACAGTTCATCAGGCCCATTATCTCCTATGCAAACACCGCTTGGTCCTCGGACCTTGCGCCCACACATATTAACTCCCTGCAAAGGATACAGAACACGGCCGTGCGTATCGCAACGGGCTGCACACAGACTACTCCCATTCTGTATTGCATGAAGAAAACAAGGTCCTCCTCCTCAAACATCATCTTGATATGAGAGGGACTCAATTTTTCGACAAGATCTCAGACCCGGCACACCCCTGCCACAACCTACTTAACCCTCGTTTAACCAACCGACACCTACATAACACACCGGCAACACACTTCTTTTCTCTTTATGCGACCATTCCTGAACCTACAGATAACGCATCTATGCACAAACAGATGAACACAGTCTTTACAGCTCTTGCATTAGATGAACACAGAGTCAACACGATCTTGCAGAGCCACCCGCCTGGGGTCAACGTGGAGGAGCTGGGGCTGCCCGGGGGTGACAGGGCCCACCTGTTGAGGCTGAGGTGCGGGCACCACATGGCCCTAAAGCCATACCATCATAGACTGGGAAATGTGCCTTCCAATCTCTGCTTGCGGTGCCGGGGCTCTCCCGATTCGGTCGAGCACGTCATAACGTCATGCCAGTCATCGCACTCGGCCGGCTCCACCATAACATCACGTCAGTGCGTGACCTAAGGGAGCGCCCGCGCGACAGCACCAACTGAGTGACGATGACATTAGAGAATGTGTGTAACGGAGCAAGGGGGCACTGAGTGGCCATGAAAAAAATATGATAGAAAATTAAAGGTTTATGAGATGAAAGACGACTGATGTCGTATAATTAGTGTGAAGTTAGGTGAAGTAGAAGGTGAAAGAGGTGATGGATGGAGGCCCCTCACCGCCCGCCCAGGCCCCTTAGCTCGTTGAGCATCCAAAGCAAGTTCTCACAAACCCAGGCGCTAAACGAGGTTGATGAGGGGGTAGTTTCCCGTCATGGATTTTTAAGAGAGAATGTTAGAAACGGACAATTTGAGGAGACATTCGTCGGTCGTAGGATACAGCTGCCACAATAGGGTAGCCACCGGGTCGTTCCATAAGCAGGATAACCACCAGACCATTGCTGTGGGCATCATTGCCGGTCATAGAGTTGTACAAGGTTGGACAGGTGGAGGTCGGACTGATGGCATGCATTGATCAGTTCTAATTTTGCAATGTGTTGATCAGTTCTATACATGCAATAATCGTTCTGAGCTCTCAGAGTTAGCTTCGACTGTCGCTGCATTGGCAGACTTGAGTTAAGTGGCACGCGATAGCGCCCTCGTGCACCATTTTAGGGATTGCATTAGGCTTTTTTTATGTGATAGTGAACTTCATTCGCCCATGGGCGAATGCTTCGGTTACGCAGGCTTTTGTGAGTCGGTCGGGCAAGGGTAATAGAGCGTCTTCACAACCGATCAACCGGAGTCCAACGGACTCGGCCATTTCAAAGCTTGTCCACACATTGTCAAGGTAATGAGTAGATAAAAGTGATACAGAAACGAAATGTGAAAGGATATAGATAGGGATAAATAGAGTTAGTTTTGGTGGGGAGAGGGGGCTCGGAACCGGTTTTTAGCGCGAACGGAGTCATTCGGGTGGCTTACGGTTGGCTCACAGGTGACTCATTCGTGTAAGCACCGGACGGGTGGGCTTCCGGCCCTTGCTTTCGATTATATTTGGGAAGGTATTGTGATTGTGTACATTAATTTCGTTTTCAAGTGGTAGGGTATTTCATTTTTATTTTTGATGATGTGTTACATTTTTTAAGCATTGATCAGGCAACCTCAAGGGTAGGACCTTATTCTGGCAGGGGTCGGAACCGGTTTTGGCGGCGGGAGTCAGCGAAGGTCGGAACCGGTTTTGGCGCAGCGGACGGACTGGTGGCTCGCGTGGTGGTGGATGGGGCTTTTCGCCTCCCCAGCTTTCGAATGTATTAGGTATATCTTGTGGTTATGTACATTTTTCTTTTTATTGTTCATCAGTGTTCTATTGTATTTATGTATTTTTTCATGTACGTCATGTTAGGTTAAAAGATCTACTCATCCTAACCTAATGTATTCTAACCAAGGATTCTGTACATATATTCAACTTTTCATGCTTAAGTAAGATATTTCTTTCAGCGATTTATGCCTTATTCATATCAAATCTCTCCACTTGGCTCTACATTTTTATCTATCAGTAGCAGTTCGAATACACTCTTCCAATTTTGATTGAGCAAATTTCGTAAATTTTCTTCTTATGTATACTATGTCTTTGTTTGAACGTTATAGGCAATTCATAATAATTATTTTTCGTGATATTTATGTACTACGAGCGTTGGTCGCTACCTCCCATGTTTTGCTTTACAAGCTCTGTATTTGTCGAAGGTAGACAGTATTATTCCAAATTTTCTGTTCTGGGCTCGATGATGATACAAGATGATACTCTTGTTATAGCTTCCACTGGTGAACCTAACCAAGAATGATGTGTTTTCGATCGAGATTTCATGCTTACATGAGATAATTTTTTCATTGATTTATAATATATTCATAACCAACTTGGCTCTACATTTTATCGCTCAGTTGCAGTTTGAATTCACTCTTTCAATTTCGATTGAGTTAAGACCACAATTTTAGGCTTTAATTATTTGAATGATACAGGAAATTATTATTATTTTTTCAATTTGACACGAATTTTACGGCCCTTTCACCTGTATGTTATTCGCACCCACCCTGACATAACCTAATTAAACCAAGAATTACGTATTTATACACCAAATATTCATGCTTATGTATGTTAATTATTAATTGTTCTGCGCGTTTTACATATGAAGCTCTCCACCCGGCTCTATACCTGGATTATTTATCTGCATGGTCACTATCTGCCTATATTGTTTAGCAAATATCGCTCATTTTTAAACGTAGATTGTTTCAATGTTATAAGTAATTCATATTGATCACTAGTTTCACACAAACGAACACATGGTCTCACACTGGGCTTTCTTAATTTTTTCTTCAACATCTTCTGGCACTACACCCTCTAACATCTTACACCTATTATTTTCATATTCAACTTCATCAGTTTTATAAGCTGGACCATGACTTTGTTGGAGATGATGCTATAAATTACTTGTAAATTTATCTTAATTCAATTTTGTTTTCTGCAAATTTTAGTGCATACTCCCCCAATTTCTCCACTATTATTGAATACGCCAAGTCAAGCTATACCCCGTCCTTCCGCAATATATCACAACTTCGATTGTGTTTGTACATGTGTATGCTGAAGCGTATGTACGTGCCTATGAGTTTAAAAAAAAGAATAACAAAATTTAAAATTCAAAATTTCAATTAAATTTAACAATTTAGAGGAATAACAGAGCTAAGTCGGTCTATTGAAGTGATAAGTTGGCTAGTAAAGTAAGGTTCGGCCCTCGAAATTTGTACATTTCTGTGATATTTTAAATTTAACCTTTTTCATGCATTTTTTTTAACTCATATAAAAATTAAAAACATTGCACATTAAAAACCTTGCAACAAACGAAGTGAATTAGTTCTTTTGGACTCCACATACTGAGACTTTTCCAAACATTAAATGGGGAATAACGATAATGTTCTGGAATCTAAACATCTGCAGAAGGATATTTGCTAAACCCAAATTAGGAGGAGTGTATTGAAACCCCACGTTGAGATATTCATATGTATCAATACCATACATAACCATAAACTTACAAAATCACGTTTAACTTGGACGAACTCCAAATAACCACCAGAGAGTGTAAAACCCCCTCTACACCAGGACCAATCCACCCAGTAAATCGTTTTCTAAATCGTTAAACGATGCACTTGCTAGGGTTCAATGACAAAATTCTACGAAGATGCAGTACGAATTTACACCTCTTAAACATATAATCCTATGATTTCCCTGGAAAAATCATATAACAATAATAAAATAACTACGTAGTTCTCTACTCTGCCCTAATAAACATTGAAAATTCTTTCATACTAGGGTATCCATCATAATAAAACGGTCTACTTATACAAATATACATAACCGCAGCAGGCTTTTGCCCAGGGGACACCTCTGACTCCTCCTAATCATTGATGTATGTTCCTACACTAAATATACAATAAACTAACAACAAGACCAAGCATGTAACAAATCGAATCTTCTCCATCTAACTAAATTACACTTGAAATAATGTTCAACATTGCAAATACAAACGAGATGTATCATAATATTCCTATATTTGTATAAAATATTCAACACATTGCATTGATGATGGAAACTCTACAGAGAACATACAAAACTGAAAGAAACATACTAACACTCTCGAGTTATAATAAAATAAGAAGACTGATGTAACAACGGACCAATTATGCCTCTGAAATATTGTGTTACATGGAAGATGCAAACCTAAAATATCCTAAAATTCCTATCACTGTATGAGATAACTACTAAAAAATCCGAAAAAAATACAATTTCAGCATATATCAACCGATCATTACTATGTATATATAACACAATATAAAAACTTACCATAAATCCATATCGCTTAAGTAAGCTGTAGCTACTCTCGCCAAAAGGGGCATCCGACCGATACTCACTCTACAAAAAAAAACAGATAAGACTACTCGAACATGCTGCATGCGCTTAATAACGGTCCATTTGGAACATGCGGATACATGGTGTCACCGATATATCAGGTTAAAAACTGGATAGTGCGTTATGGGGTAGAAAGAATCTCGTAACGAAGCTACTGCATACTAAGAAATATATACATCAACCCGCCAACTACCAAACTATTATACCATACTATTCATAAAAATATTATATACATGTAAAATAAATGTATAGAAAAACAAAAAGCGTTACCCCTTCTCCACACATCAAGCTGGTACCAAGCAGAGCCGAATGCACACTAAGGCTGCAAAACGAGTTATCAAACATACCTTCCATACTATACCTATAAACAGTATATACAATAAAAGATAAACCGACCAAAAACACAAAATATCTCAATCCAATGCTAAGAACCCACCAACCAACCCCCATATGAGTCAATTATACACCAACTAGATATGAATACAAACAAATAATACACAGAAAAATGTCTAGAATTATAATCCAGACATAAATATATAGTGATACAGACACTCAGAACATAGAAATAATGGCAAATCAGCGGTGGAAAAACTGATAAGACAAAGAACAGCTAAGAGTAGCCTCAACTGACGAACTTTCCAGAGGCGTACTGAACTTTTTGCCTAGAGAGTCCCGACACCCCCACCATCCTCCAAGATGTGATATAAGTATATTCCTACCAGAACCGAATAAATATATAATGAACAACAGTAAGGAACCAAGCGTACCCCAATACAGTCATCTAAAGTAAAAATACATAAATACAATATAACACTAATAAACAGTAAAAATATTTATGTAAATAACCACAAAATATCCACAATACATTCGAAAGCTGGAGGCCGAAAAGCACCATTCACCACCTCGCGAGCCACCAGTCCGTCCGCTGCGCCAAAACCGGTTCCGACCTTTGCTAACTCCCGCCGCCAAAACCGGTTCCGACCTCTGCCAGACAAGGTCCTACCCTTGAAGTTGCCTGATCAACGTCTAAAAATGTAACACACCATCTAAAAGAAGAATGTACATACTATAACATTAGAAAACGAACTAAATGTACATAAACAGAAAACCTTCCAAAATATAATCGAAAGCAAGGGCCGAAAGCCAACCCGTCAGGCCGCCCACCCAAATGAGTCACCCGTTAGTCACCCGTAAGCCTCCGGTGAGCCACCCGAATGACTCCGTTCGCGCCAAAAAACAGTTTCGACCCCCCGCCCCCCACCAACACTAACTCTATTTATCACTATCTATATTTTTTCACATTTGCGTTCTTTTATCACTTGTATTTACTGTCAAGTTTTGTGGCTTTGCGTTTTTGCTCGGTCGGGCGGACTTTGGGTGCGGAATTTTGTATTGATCTTATTTGACTGGCAGATGGTATATTTCTTGTCTTCGTCGTCAAAGTTCATTTCGTCGTCATTTAGCATATCGGACATAGGATGATTGAAGTGTAAGTTGGAAAGCTTTTGGGAAATTAGGTTTCAGTGACTCGCAGAATTTTGCTGTAAGATTGACCGGTGAGGCTAGCTATATGGGCTTATAAGATTAAGACAGTCAGTTTTAGGTGCGTTTTGTTAGTAAGGTGGACTACATTCGAAGGGCGGGCTTTGGTTTTGATCTCTTTAATGACTTGTTTAGCAATATCAGCGTAAGATTTGGATTCGGCCGTCTTTTCGCAGTTGCTGTTTTTATGCATTTACCGGACACAGTCTTCTTTCGGTATGGACATTTTGCGGCTAAGGTCCTGTGGTGAATGTTGTCGGACGGGCAATTCAGGCATCGTTTTTCGGTTGAAGGGCAGTTTTTATACGCGTGTCCGCGTTGGGCCCATTCAGAACAGGAGTCATAATTTTGTTTGCAATCTTCAGTAGCATGGTCTTCTTATTTGTAGCATTTGTAACAGATTAGAATATGAGTAAACTGTTCATGCTCACACTGAGCTGGCAAAATTTTGGTTGAAAAGGTAATGAATCCGTCTGTCAGATTCCCTGAGGCGGTTGTCAGATCTGTGCAAAAGATTTAAAAAACGTGGGTGTACTCTTTAATTCTGATCACTTCAATAATTTTGGCTCAGGGGTTTAATCGAAGTATTTCTGATTTTAGGTCCTGAGGGGAGTGCTCGCCGACGGAGCTGTCTACTTGACGTACAAATATTGTTCGTCTAGCCCTTATTTCGGGCGGAAGGACACTCGACGTTAATTTTGACAAGTTCGCTGAAGGCGTAGGCGGTGAGAAGCTGGTCAATATAAAATTAGTTATCGGTCGCGGCGTAAAAACTGTTTCCTGAATCAAACAGACGGGTCAGAGGAGCATTGAGTTGATCGAAGGCACAGAACGGGTTGTCATCTTACCTGGGTTAATCAGACGTAGGTTAAGTCGATGCAATTTAGGTCGCGCAGAGGCAGATGGGGGACGTGAGTTACGGACTGACTTAGTATATGAAGCGAGAGCAGAGGCGGTAGGTGGTCGGGCGGACATATCGGTGCGAGAATTTTTTGGGACAGCGTAGGGTCGGGCAGTTTCAGGAGCATCTTTGAAAAATGTAAAAGGTCTCTACTCGTAATTCTCAAGAGATAAATCTTCGTTATCTGAGCCCGGTTGGCTGGCGCCCTCAATGAGAGGGAACGCTATGGCGCCAATCGAGGTGGCAGACGACGAAATGGTCAGACAGACGGTCACGAAAGAAAGTACACAGGAAATATGGAGAAATGTAGAATGCGTACATCACCGCAGTTGAAGATCCGAGAAAAGTTCAGCAGGTCGACGACGCAGCGGTGTGGTGTGGAAGTAGCAAGGAGGTATCGGCTTCGCAGGCGACATCTCCGGTGAGTAGTCCGTGGACGGTCCGGGTCTTCTCGATCTATGCTATCAACTCTAACTTCAAGAGGAGGCAGGGCCCAGCCCAAGAGGGCAGACAATTTTTTCAAATTTAGTGGCCTTGCCTCCTCTTTTCACAGCCTTGTACGATGAGGAGCAGTAGTGATGGATGTTCCTCGGTGTGACAAGTCTGACCACTTCCTCAGGGGTGCAGGCCTAATAAAGGGCCTGTCACCAGCTGTAGCGGTGGGTTCCCGGACCTCGGGCTTTGCGCTGGCCGTGGCTCCTCCATCGCAAGGGGATTTGGGGTTGAGCAACAAAGACAACAACGGGGAACGGTAAGAGAGAACGTACAGAGTGACCTGCGTAAGAGAACGGCAGGTAGAACTGGTAGGAAGAACGGACAGAGAGGAAAAACAGAAATAACGAGCAGAGAGGACGGGCAGAATAAATGGACAGAAATAACTGGCAGATAAAACTGCCGAGGAAACAATAATTGTGAACGGTTAAACAAGAGAACGGTCAGAGAGAAATCGAACAGTACACACATGCAGAAACATGTTTCAAATTTACACTTCTAAAATTCACCAGAACGTGAATAGCAATGAAATCCAATGAAAGGTTTCATGACAGTACATGGAAACGTCACGATGTGATGATTGGACGAACATATGTGTACACAGACAACCAACTATACTGTGCGTGTGAACGCCACAGATCTGTGTACACTGATCTCTCAACATACCATACTGTTCAGTGTTACGCCTTAGATCTGTGTACGCAGACCTCTCAACAAACCGTGCAGTGTTACGCTTCAGATCTGTGTACACACAGATCTAAGGCGTAACACCGTGCAGTGTTACGCCTTAGATCTGTGTACACAGACCTCTCAACATACCGTGCAGTGTTACGCCTTAGATCTGTGTACACAGACCTGTCAACATACCGTGCAGTGTTGCGCCTTAGATCTGTGTACACAGACCTGTCAACATACCGTGCAGTGTTACGCCTTAGATCTGTGTAC
>SDVV010021792.1:0-13064 GCA_016164225.1 Gammarus roeselii
GATGGATCAAACAAATCGAACTACGGAATTAAAAAAAAAAAATTCTTTATCTGGCACGAGTTCATGAACAATAAAGTGGTAGATATTTCGTTATTTGATTGTGTAATCGGCTGATTGACCGGTTTGTAGCACCCGACCAAAGATTTTTCACTGTCCGCCCGTTAATATTCGTCGGTCAAGCTGCCTCAGTTTCCCTAATTTGAATTGAAATCCCAGAGGCAAGACATTGCATAAATTGAGCCTCAGGAAGAAACCTCCAGTTTAACGGGGAGCTGGCTTGCGTCATGACCAAGATTGAGGGCGCCGTATAAATTGGAGAAAGCGTGGTCCGTTCAGAAAATCGGGCACAACGGGAGAAAAGTTGACTGAATAATGAAAATAACTATTCAAAGGGTTTTCAACGTTTCTTCGAGTCAATACACTTGTTCCTTTTGACCAAAGTCTTTTAGTTTTCACTTGCCTCAGCAGGAAACTGAGACAATTTAAGTGATACGTGAATTCCTATTGTTTTGTTCATGAGTTTGTTAACAGCGGACTTGCAAGGTGCAAGGTTAAGCTTAGGTTGAGATGATCATGCAACCTTCACACAGACGATTGGAAAAATAATTGAGATGAATCGATAATCAAACCGATACAAATATATATAGCTGATAAAATGTTTTTAACCCAAGAATGCCCCAACTGTGAACATTCTTGGATGAACACAATCATTATAAAAGATAAAATGGAAGCTGTTAAATTTTCAGTCTCCATTTTAACTGATTAAGTAGTTGAAATTCTTTCCTACCTGATGATCGTCTAAATGTTTTTTGCAGTTTATAAGTCACGAAGAAACTAATATCCGAAATGCTATGATATGACTTTTCATCAGGTCTCTCAGCCGCGGCCGAATTTCACACTTTTTTATAAGCAGAGGAATTATCAGAGCATCAACTTTTGGTTTTATTTATATAAAATAACTTAATTAATTTTAGTCTCATGTCAATCAGTGTCAGGTATTGTCTTGTCACAGTGTTATTTCAGATTTAGCTGGGCTGACTAATTTAGGATATCATTCTTTGAGGTCTTTTATTTTTTTGGGGAAACGATAGGTTAATTGGTTGCCCTATCGCCCAGGTTGCTCCAGACGTTCCTAATACCTTCAATAGTGCCTATAATTTTGTCAGCGAAAATAGCATGACTAAATTGAAACTATAACCTGTAAACTGTCCAAATATGTTATATCAAACCATTGAACTGTTTAACTGTCTAAGTATTATGAATCAGTGCCATTCAAATGTTACCAGTTTGATAATAAAGTATTCCGGTTATCTTTGCCGAGCTGCTTAAATCTTGGTCGTCATACCATAGAAAATACAATGTTTCGTTCCAGCGGCATCCAACCCACTCTCAGTACTGCTCAGAACGTCGGCGTGGGAAGTGGTCACTATTCGCTCCTCAGGCACAGGGAGACTGTGAGACGTTTTGTTGATTCCTTTTCTCAAATTTGAATGAATAAAGATATTAAACTTGTTGTTTATACATCTATTCGCTTTCTAAGAGCTTGGATATTTCCCTGAGAACGTATCACACCATCTACTACCTAGGCTATGGCATACGCATCCATGCATACGCCATGGGGATAGGGTCAATTTGAGAAAAATAGAATGATTTTTCATGATTCTCCCAGCCTATGTAGTGTTAAAGTGTCAAATGTTTTTCATTATTCTTTGAACATTTACTTTCTAAAAAGAGTTCCCTATTCGTAATTACATTATCGGGTGTCTTATTGAGAGCGAGTACAGGGCGATGACGTAAGGCCATTTCGGCTCATGGATCGGCTGCAGCATTATACATTGTCCATACTTCCTTCGCGTTGTTTGATACCTCACGTTTGAAGTCATTAGAAGTTGGCAAAGGCCGTAAACGAACATTAGTTTGACCAAAGTTGACAGAACCAAAATGACCAAGTATCCAGTGATTCATACCGTCAGTGTGGACGAGTGTAGAGGGTACCTAATTTTCATTGAATTGCATACGTATTGAAATGTTTACATTCTGCATATATTTATTTATATGTTCAATGACAATAAGACGTTTAAGGGAACGACACATACATTACAAATCATTAACCGCGCAGGCGCATATTCCAATCTAACACAGTATATGTTGACAAAACAATTAAACTGACCAAGGTTAAGATTCGTCATTTGGACAATGTATGAGATTTTTATTCTATAATGGAAGTTCAGCTCTAAAAATATGTTGTTTTGTGGGATCAAGAGGATCTCTTTCTTTCATCGCAGGTTCTATTTGGAGCGAATATTTTTTGTAAAATGGATGCGATACAAATAATTGCAACGCCTAAAATCAAGTGTTAGTTACACTTATTCAATATAAGTCATGTTCTTCCCCACAGGTATGTGTCTTGATCTTTGTAGAAATTTGAAAAGTTTACATACGCTTACATTAAATATCGGAAACATAAATGACAGACTTTGTTTCTTTATTCTCAGTAATCAATGTTGTTCGCTGCATTCACACCGTCCCTCCTCCCTGCAACGTCTGCCTTTTCCCTGTCGTAGCTACTCTTGTTTTACTTTATTCTGTACATTTCAGAGGCTCCTCTCCCCTAGGCATCCCCATCCGTCGCCGCTCCCTCTCATCAGACCAGTCAACATGTGGATGGGTCCCCAACGTAGCCCGACTCGATAATGGCGTCGTTAACGGCAGTTGTGGAGGGCCTGGAAGAAGGCACGAACTGCTTCGGAGGGCTGTGTTAATCCTGGATGACATCATTCCCACGGTCCAATTCTTTAGGCTGCTCTCAGCATATTTCACGATGGGAAATTTTGCCTGGCCACGGCTAACCACCCTATGAATTCATCACCTTTGAACTGCAAATGGAAACTTACAGAGACTGAGCTATCGTCATCAGACTCCTTAAACATGATATAAACATCGATGCAGTGTAGTCAGTCATTGCATTGTGGCATTGAATGCAGAAATGATATCATGTTTTAGACTAGCAGGCAACCGAAATAAATCCCTTTGCATTTCTAAGTTGTTTGTTTTGATTTCATGTGATATTTGTTTTCACAGTAGATATTTCATTTTTTTTTAATTTATGAGATTGGTCAGAGTTTATGTTTTTGTTCATTCTCGATTTTCCTCACACACATTCCTCATCGGCTTGCAACCGAGTGGAACTTTGTCATCCCTCCCCAAGCTAAGTTGGAACAATCCAGATAAATCACACGAGGACACCGATACGATCTTGAGGAAAGTAGGGATCTACATGACAAACATCACTCCACATCCTTCCACTCTTTTTTCTGCATGGTTCATGGATGAGAAGAGGGCTAATTGCCCTTTGGTCATACACCCAAAAATTGAGCTGAGCCTTTCAGTGCGTGGTTCATAAATGTATTATATTTCTCGGTTGGAAGTGGTCTTAGGGACAGTTTTTGGGCAGGTGTGTGCGTCACACTCGCCTGTCATTCTCTAGAAACAAGATAGCTCCCGAGAACCGCTGAGTTACATAAGCCCTCATAATTGATGTTCTCTGTCTACAAATCCAACGCTTTAATAGTCCGTAAAAAAGTTGTCGGGTGGAATAAATCCGAAAACCAAAATTCGTGCAATAAACAAAGTTTAAAAATTAATGTATTTTTAAAACAATTCATCGATGCATTCCCACTTCAGCATTTTGTTATAAGAAACGTTTAATTCCAAAACAGCACATGCACAGAAAATGGTGCCGCCCACGTGGCAGCACATGCACAGAAAATGGTGAAGCCCACGTGGCAGCAAATGCACAGAAAATGGTGCATCCCACCTGGCAGCGGATGCACATATGATGGTACATCCCACCTGGTAGCAGATGCACAGAAGATGGTGCTTCCCAACTGGCAGCGGATGCACAAAAGATGGTGCATCCCACCTGTTAGCACGTGCATCACACCTGACAGCAGATGCAGCGAAGATGTTGCATCATACCTAGCAGCACATGCACAGAAGATGGTGAATCACACCTGGCAGTAGATGCACAGAAGATGGTGCATCACACCTGGCAGCACATGCACAGAAGATGTAGCATTACACCTGGCAGCAGATGCACAGAAGATGGTACATCATACCTAACAGCAGATGCACAGAGATGGTGCATCCCACATGGCAGCAGATGAACAGGAGATGGTGGATCACACCTGACAGCAGATGCACAGATGATGGTGCATCACGCCTGGCAGCAGATGCACAGAAGATGCTGCATCGCAAATGGCAGTACATGAATACTCATCTTTCACGAATCACGCTGTCTTGTTTTTCCTTCGTTTCAACAATCTGTCAACAACTATGCAGTTCGTTTGTGACAAGAGCGTTAATGGTCATGATGCGGCTATTTATGTTCGTTATCAATAACTACTACTTCAGCGATTTAGATTTGCTGCGCTGGACCGCAGAGGGTATATTTTCCGTCTTATGAATTCAGTCCCACTTCTCCCTTCTCGTTTGGAGTCTTCAGAGAACTAACAGCGACACAGCGAAATGCCTACGCTGCCCAGATGGTCCTCCAAAGAAAACAGACCCCATGGACGATTGTACAGCCTAAACGAATAACCCGCCGCCCAAAAACAGCACTAGACAGCTGTGGCCGGTCACAAGCGGGAACTCGTCGCTTCCATGCTGGACGCTGACCTCTTCCAGTAGCAGTAGTTGGAACAACGAAACAACAACAATAGCAGCGGGAGAAAAATATAAACGGGTTTGCTAAGTTCAGCAATGGACAATAACAAATAAATACCACACACAACATCATTTTAGTTTGTTACGGGCTGAATCATTTTGATTGAAAACACCTCAATTACTGAAAGCAAATGTACAGGCGAAGTATTGGCAGCGCAGAAAACAGTGAAGCGATGGTAACGGCAGTCTAGTGACGGCCACGGTAACCACACTCAAGCGATGGTAACAGCAGTCTAGTTACGGTCATGGTCACAACACTCAAGCGATGGTAACGGCTGTCTAGTAACGGCCACGGTCACAACACCCAAGCGATGGTAACTGCATTCTAGTAACAGCCACGGTCACAACACTCAAGCGATGGTAACGGCTGTCTAGCAACGGCCACGGTCACAACACCCAAGCGATGGTAACTGCAGTCTAGTAACAGCCACGGTCACAACACTCAAGCGATGGTAACGGCTGTCTAGTAACAGCCACGGTCACAACACCCAAGCGATGGTAACGCCAGTCTAGTAACGGTCACGGTCACAACACTCGAGCGATGGTAACGGCGGTCTAGTAACGGTCACGGTTGCAACACTCGAGCGATGGTAACTGTAGTCTAGTAACAGCCACGGTAACAACACTGAAGCGATGGTAACGGCAGTCTAGTAACGGCCAGGTTCGCAACACTAAGCGATGTTAACGGCAGTCTAGTAACGGTCACGGTCGCAACACTGACCCGATATATCATGAAGATGAGAAAACGTGATGGAGCCGTGTAGTCAAAAGTGAGCATATAAAATAATTTACAAGATTAAATAGACCAAACAAGCTTGACCGGGGAGAGGGGGGGCGGTGCTAACTAAGGGGGTTAAGCATCGAGCCAATACCCTCGACTCTAAATCACGACGTGGGGGGGGGGGTACCTCTGAGTTTCTTTAACCTCAAGGTGGCCACCCTCGGAGTTAACGTTATCCACTCTTTATATAAACAACCGACTGTAATATTGTTTTTAAAGTTCTCAAGGCAGGAGGGACATATGTGAACTATCATTCTAAATGTGTTATCACATTTACAGACATAAATGAACGCCTTGAAAATGCTTGATACGCTATGTGTTATGAAAATACGTTTTATTGGTCGACGTATTATTCAACTGAGAAAAGGTTTTTGATAGAATACGGTATTTTTGAATAATTGAATTGGTAACAACTGTGTTATGAGATCCTCTCCACAAACGGTTTGTAACAGCAGATAATATTGGTCAACTTGGCAGAATAAACACAAGGCCTTGTTCTTCAATTATATGAGGGCACCAGGTCTGACAGAGAGATAATGCTGACACAGTGGAAAACGGTGGCTCAAAATGACAAATCGAATAGAGTTTCCTGCTGGATTAATAAATTGGGTTTCAGGGTAGCATAATTGGGACATGTGGTGTAACTCAAAGAGGACATCACTAAGTCGCTAATGGAGATGCCTAAGGGGTTGGGTATTGTAGGGAAATACTGATAATGGTAACAAAATGTCGAAAACTACGTATGAATTCAAACGAGAAAGTATCATTTCGCCAGGCCCTTCCGTTTGAATCCGCTACCAACAGCATTGATCTTCTGGTTGTCATAAAAGATTCCGCATGCCTTTGTGTTGGTTTTAACAGATGACCCTTGTGTTCTCGGATGTATTTTTTTATTTAAAATGTTTTTTTCATTGTGCATTCTATTCATATGTGCAGTTACCAGTTCGTCGTAATCGTTGTTATATTAAAATTGAAGCCAAGGGTATCACAGTGCATTTGTTTGTGACAGTTATTTGTTCATCTCATGATATTTCGCTGTATTCAATTCAGTCGGATAAGATTAACAGAGTCGTGATTTATATATTGCGGTTAAAGAATACTGGCCAGCTGTAGTTGTAGATTGACGACTTGGAGTAACAAGAAAGGTGGCACGGGTGACGGAGTAAACAAAGGACTTTGCGGGAACGTTTATGTCAAATGTTATTTGCATGAACAGTTGTTTGGCATGATACCTTTTCTGCACCTGTTATTGTGGTGAGTTGCGTTATTACCGACATGTTTCCGAGTAGTATATGTTGTGATTATTGTGTGGAGAATTAAGATATGTAATACTTATGCTTTGTAACGCTACTCATCAATAAAAAGGGTCCCAAATTGTATTGCTAACAATTTTGTTAACAACATTTTTATAACATTTCGATCACGCGTTCTGTATAATACCTCTATAGATTTAGATTCATTTCTCCCGAAAAAAACTTATTAGCGACTGTTAAACATTGTGTGTTTGTGCACAGAACAGAAGCTGTGAGAGTTTGGGAAATGATCCATTTTAAGCTACTAATTTAATTACTGAGAGGTTAAACGGTTTGAGGAACGCACCTACCAAGAATTTGATCTGTTAATTAGTTTTAACGGAAAGTGCAATATAATGATTTTTTTTCTTCAGTGCCTGGTTCCATTCCGGACTATACGAACGTTCTGTTCTCCACATGTTCCATTTAGATTTGGTGGTAACATAACAATTACGAGCGATGATGCTATCTTTGTTCGACGAAGCATGCAATCCTCGATACTGGGATTTAAAGACAATAATTATGTGATCGTTCAAATTCTAAACTACACAATTGATATTTGAATGCCTGGCAAAGACTGCTCGTCCTTGTGAGAACTGAAAACATTTCAAAACATGTACTTCTGATCAGCTCTTTTCTAACTTTAGTTCAAAATATATCACTCATCCGGTGAAATCGAACAGTCGCCAATTGGTATATGTTATACTGGTGTTGATGCTGTGCTGTTATTGTCCCATTCTTGTGTCTCTTTCTAAACAACACAATCAGGGTACATTTTTTTCTATCAATAAGTGAAGTGGAAATAACCCTAGTGATCTTTGTGGCATGTTCACGATACTTCTCACACCACTCATGTACGGATCTACGTGTCATTGTTCCTCTTCATTGTAGCCTAGCAAGCCGAAGGGGAATGATCGGTAAGGGCTATATGCTTGGGCAACCGTCCAGCCGTGCCCGGATGGCTGTGATTGTTCCGTCAGGTAAACCCCAACAAATGCCAGTTGATCACGAACATGGCTCGCACCCGTTCTCACCAGGATTATAATTTTTGCATTCAACAACAGTTCTGTACTGACCAATCTGACATCGATCCCTATTGACAAAACGATTAAAAGGCGACATAGAAAACTGACGGTGTTTGCTTTTCAATTATCTGTCCATTCATGAGGTATGTAAGAGAATGATTTTATAATAAATCAACAATCTGCCTTAAGAAATGCTTTACCTGTCCATCACAATTATTGCATTTTCAACATCCCAAGAGCGACAAGTGAAACACCTTATGCATTTACTTTAGCAATTGTTAATACAACACCTAAATCGCCTGAACTTGACATTTTTTATTAAGGAAAAATGTGCGGCTTTACATATGCTCCACTATAAAAGACAGGATTGTTTGATCATGTTTTCAGTATACCGAAACATTGCATATAATTACAACCAAAACAAATTGAGATATTTTGAACACTTTAGTAATTGCAGCCCTTCAATGTCAAGTTGTTGGTCAAAACAATTGTGATCATAAGGGAAAGTCAATATCACCTATATACTGAGTATATCTATTCTAGTACCATGTATTGTACCTTGCTTTGTGGCCTGATCAACTATAGCATATAAAGCGAATCAGGTATCGATCAGTTTTATTGGCATGGAATTTAATTTGTTGGTGGGTCACATGAATACGTTTAAAAGAGAGGGACTGATTCTGGAGGACATTTTTGACAAATAAAGAGTGAAATGTCCACTTTCACAATTGAGCTCGATGTGCAAACTTGTGGAAATAAATCAAACGCAATTATGACAGATAACATCTCATAAAGCAGGTATTGATTTCTAGACAACTACTAGCCATTTACTCTATAAACTGTTGTGTGTGTATCCCATGTCGGTAACGTAGTAGCATTACACACAGTTTCAAAATATGCACTTCTGCTTGATCTAATCCGAATTTCATTTAACAATATGTTACTAACTTGAACCTTCTAAGGGTGCAAATTCTTTTGAATCACCTGAAATGATTACATAAATTTTACAGACTCTTTCGACAAATATTCAGATTAGTGATCAACCGAAGTTCTCGGATGAGCTTTGGCAGTTTAATGAACACCATCGCATGAACAGCAGTTTTGTTCAGTTGTTGTCGGAACAATCAATTCTAAACTTGAAGAAAAAACTGTAATTGCAAGCAAGAAAAATTCGGAAACGGGTTTCCTGGGAAAAGTTTTCGGTGGGCATAATTCATTTCCCGCTCCCAGTAGGTAAAAGGCAGTGGTTCTTCATAATTGTTTCTTGCTCTTTGCCTCGTTGAAGACTATCCCTCACAAAAAAAAAAACAATTGTTTGGCCAGGCTGCACCTGATTGCGGTGTGACTAACGACGGTACAAATAATGAACGGAAATAAATCAATCCAACACATCACGTGTTTGATGTAAACGGAATGGTATACACTAGAAAATTTTACATATGAAGCCCCACAGGTAAATTTTTCCCTAATTCATGTTTTAGTATGGATGACTAGAATTCTAGGCTTGAACTACATTGCTAGAATTTTTTTGGGTGGATTATGATTTTTCTTTCTAAGTTAAAACTCCATTAACCCTGGCCGGAACATTTTACATGCTTTCTCCATATATTCTTTTCTGAAACATTAGCTGTGCCGAGGTCAACTGATAAATCTCTTCCTCTGTCTGCCAGCAAAATTATATTCATGTGGCATTTTTATTATTCGCTGCTTGTCATTATGCCCTACTATTTATCATACTTCAATTTTATTTGTTCACTGCCTCTCTTAAGTGAGAATGCTAATACACTTTTTATAACCAAAATTTGTCGTTTCATTCAGAACCTATATAAATGAATTTGTTCACATTTTGAGTGTGGAAATACATCTAATACTGCAAACTGTTTTCCATACAATTCTGCATACAACCTATCAACGACGGTTATGCAGATATGTAATTGACATGTAATTCTACGGATATGTAATTGATAATATATGTAATATCATGTCGACTGAAGGCGAGAGCTTTCCAAAGTTCACCGAAACATGAATATTTTTCTCTTCCTGCGAGTTGTGACCAGGAAAAATAAACTGCGATCGCCTCGTTTATTCTAGCGTCCATTCCTCTATGAAACGCAAATATTCAACTTCTCAGAAAAAACACTGACGCAATCTACCTGCGTACAGCCCACACGTAATGCATGAAGTGCTTTGCCCCCCCCCCCCTACCCCTCAAAATAAGACAATACGATTTTATTGGTTCCTCATTTAATTTATTGAAAGTCATTCTGCGATGTCATTGCTTCCACGTTTAATTATTTAAGGTCACTCGACGATGTTATAGGTTGCCCGTTTAATCATTGCAAGACACTATATGATTATACTGATTCCCCGTTTGTTTATTGAAGGTCACTTGACGTTGTTAAAGGTTCCCCTTTAATAATTGCAAGTCACTATACGATTTTACTGCTCCCTCGTTTGTTTATTGAAGATCACTAAAAGACGTTAAAGGTTCCCTATTTAATAATTGTAAGCTAGAATACGGTTTTACTGGATCCTCATTTTTTTAATGAAAGTCACTGAGATGTTATAGATTCCACGTCTATATAATTAAAAGACACTCTGCGATTTTATTAGTTCTGCGTTCAACTATTGAAGGTCAGTCTACGATGATATTGGTTCCACGATTAATTAGTGCATTTTTATTATATTCGATGTTATCCATTCCAGGTTTAGTTATTGAAGGACACTCTACGGTATTATTGGTTACTCGTGTACTCAATGAACGCCAATCACTACGATTGTATTGGTTTTACGTTAATTCAACAAAGGCCACACTGAGATACTGGTTTTCCGTTCTTCGGTATGGTGTTATATTGTATGTTGACGACCATGTCACATTTTGAAATTGCCATGTGTCATGTGATTTTAATAGTTGATTATAATTGAATTCGCAAATTTTGCTTATGCATATCGATTGTTGTGTAGGTGTTATATTCTGAATATTCAATTTTAATTGTTATTCAACAGCCTGGAAGAATAAACACTATCTAAAAGTAAGGATCTTTATACCAACATAAATCACGTCAATATATAGTAACATCGTTGAAAATAGAGTCCTACTCATCATTAAAAAAAAACATTTATATTATACTTCATTGCATTCCAATCTACCTTTACCTGGCCGAATTGGGCAATGAATTCCCAAGGACGATACCGATTGGGATCTGCTACTGGTAGGGAGAGCTGTCATTTACCGCAAACAAAAACATGAAAGTAGAAAGATCGGTATAGAAGAAAAGGAGAAAGTCAGTGTTATACTTGATTTCTTCTTAATGCATTCCTCATTTTTCAACAATCAATTCAATACCATTCATGAAATTAAGAAATGAAGGACAGGAGAAATAACTTCGTTTCTGAAGTTCGTTTAAATCCATTACATTTCTTCCGTTCCCCAATCTGAGAGCGTTGTGTCAGGTCCTTTTTCTCATCCCAGTTTGAATCCAGCCAGCGCCTCGCATCCGTCCTTTCTGATGATTTATCACCCGTTTGGAGCCCAAGTCACGAAGTTGCTTGATTACATTCGGCCTGGCGACAGGGACAGCCAAGATACATAGACCAGTATGTGTATGTGGTGACAGCTGTAAAAAGCGCCCGTCGAGAGTCTTCGGAGAGAATGAGATGCTTCTTGACATCTACAAATGGGAACTTTTTTATAGGGGCAGGTTTATTGAGAACCCAATATTGTATGGATCTCTATCTGTTCAGGAATCAGCCCGTGAGAAAGGCACGATGGAGACAGACATGTGTCTTCTCGACAGCTTCAGTGTGCAGGAGCAAAGACGTCGTAATTTATTGAGAAATATTGGTAAAGTTTTAATACAAACGATCCCCCGGGCTTATATTATATAAGCACTTTAAGTGCTTTATAATGACTTGAACTGCAGTTTTGAATTTGCAGGCAAAACTGCTCGTTTGTGAATTATGTAAAAAAACTGCATAAATTGAACACTCGCAACTGCCTTTTCTGTCTGTTTATATATCTAAAAATTTAATATGGAACGATCATAATCCTAACGGACAACATCACATCGATAAATGAAATCAATCGAACAGACTTTACAAGCTAACAATTAGTTGGCTCTAACAATTGGCCCTAACAATTGGCCCTAACATTTGGCAGTAACAATTGGCCCAAACAATTGGCAATACTAACAAATTGCCTCGAATAAAAGTGCATGTAAAACACTCGAAATGGAACTATTAGTTCAGGCATTAGGGAGATAGATAGCATAATTCAAAACGATCGGTTCATTAACGAGATCATCTTCGTAACAAACTTCACAGTCCCTTACTCAGAAGACCTATGACTCATATAACATCATTCAAAGCCCTATTTGTCAAGGTGACAAACAGTAGTTACACTTGGCAAAAATATTTCGAAGGTTACAGGGCGTGAGGATAATATCATAGAGGCGACTAAACAGTTTTGCTTGACGGAAGAGATGGCGAATACGGGCACGGAGTGGAAATGTACTGAATTATTCACGAAACAGTTCGGTAGTTAGTGTGGTCAAAAATGTAGTATTACAGGTAGGTGTGGTGCCATCTATCATTGTCGCCCAAAAAGTCAAATGGAAAAAAAGTGTTGATATGAAATCTTCATGACATCTCATTATTACACCCTAAAAGCATCACTTGACCGACATTATTTCTCTTAACCTACAGCATAACAAATCTAAGAGGAGGTATCCTACGACAGTCGATATTCAGCTGAACATAATATCTCTAGTGTCGCATTTCGCAGAGTCTCTCGTTTGCGAGGAAGCTTCACTGTATTATTCAATCAACTGACCCCACGGCTGTCGGGGGCCGGGAAAAAGATGATCCGGAGGAAAGAGAGGGACGACTGAAATTGGTAAGGCTGGTCCCGGATTTCCTACCCAAATTGATACAAACCAGCAGACTGATTCAAGAGCTAAAGAAATGAATGGCCATCGATGGTCCTTGTTTATTTGAGATCATGGATAACGATATCAGAAGAAAAAGATTATTATTATTATTATTAAATCATTTATTTCCATCGTCTGGCAATGGGTTTTCAATTTATCTTACATTAAACATAACACTTCATTATCATGTACACTATTTGGATTACCGTAATTAATAGTTCAATTGAATTCGTCGCAGCCCATCGCTAGGATGCCGCCGGTTCTTATATTATGCAACAAATTATTGATTACAATATTATAATCAATGATCAAT
>SDVV010021793.1:0-13063 GCA_016164225.1 Gammarus roeselii
ATTTATAGATCTGATTCCAATCACTATTAAATGGTCATGCTTCGCTATTTATTTGAACTAATTGAAAGTCTGAATTGCATAATCAATATCTAAACTCAGTATAGAAATCAGGTGGATAAACAATAAATATCAATAGTAAATGTTAATATTTTGGTTAAGAGTATCCATAGCTCATTTTTTCATAGGTTGGTTAACACAACATCAACGTATAGAAGCGAGAGCCAATTCGTTGAAGTTTAATCTTCAAAGAAACACAAGCCGTGTTTTGCCAACACTTATCCACCTTAGTTGAGATTGTTTCGCAGCGTTTAGAACAGGAAGGCAACGTGAATTCTGATGTCTGAGTTTCAATCGCGATTGTTCTAATGAACACCACGCAATTGTGGAGATGACGCAATTATTTTGCCTATAATCTTAAGCCAGCTGTCTATGACGTATATAATATCACTTGGGCTGTAAATGAGTGATTTAGTGACACAGATGCAATTTGTTCAACCAATATGCAGAAAGATGAACAAGAATTTTAGGGTTGCCGAGGCCAAGTCGTTGGCGTGTCCGACTTCACAGTCAGCCTCTGGTGCTGCATATCGCGAGTTCGAGCCTCGGCATGGACACGGCGGTCTTGTGGCGGGGAGATTGGGCGCATCCCTCCTCTGTGTCAGCCTGACTTAGCCATCCTCCTAACTAGGAGGAAACTGCTGTCTGTCTAGACATACATTTTTTTTATGCCGGACAAATAATTTTTTACCAGATTTAGTTGATTTCAAAGTGAAGTCACCTTCGACATCTATTCGGCAAGTGTAAAAAGAGTGAACTTCTATGAATGAATATGGCCTTACCATTCGTTTTGTAGATGTTGAAAGAAGTGTAGAAGCAGTAATACTCTTGCATCGGATGAATGTCCTTACTGACAAGCTTGGCAGAGCAGTCGACGGTGGCATTATCGCATAAAGAACTTTCAAAAGCAATGTAGTGACCTGTGGAAGAAAATACAATAAGTGGTGCACTCAAACCAACAAACCTTCAATAGAAATCAATAGAAGCAGGGAGGAAGCGAATTTCAAAAGATGTTGATTGGATTGACTATCCACAAGGTTCTAACGGCATTAATCTTAGCCTGATAACGTTGTCGCCCATTTTACTTTTATATTTAAAAGTTCAGCGCGTTGCTGGTTGCTACAAACTGACGGACATTAAAACTAACGAGCCTAATAAGCTCGGAGAGTATAGATCGGATCTCTTGTTAAGGTAACGTAGTAGCAATCGGGGGTGCCCCACGAGTGGTCCTTAGGCCGAAACTCCAGCAGGGAGGCGGCAGTAGTGGTTGGATGCCCACAACGTATGGCGAGCGCTGGCGACAACGGTCTCCTAGCTTTGGGGGCCTTAGTAAATAAAGTATGTAGGCACCTTCCCGGGGCCATTGTTACTATGCCGTTTAAAATCTGTTGTGGGGTGTAGCTACTGACTACGCAAAACAACAAATATTCAGTATGGTTGATCTAAGCGTCACAAAAGTGGGTCTGTTGTGAGGTTGGTTCTCAAGCAGCCTCTGTAGTCAGTTTCACCACTACAACATCCCTCATGCCATACCATCATTAGAGTACACAATGAAGTTCGTCCAGCGATGAGCGGATCAGCCACAACAGTAGTCAAGATCACCATCCATATGAAGAAGGGATCACCAAGTCTCATGCTCTTATCGGAGTCTTTAATGCGGTCGGTTCAAACGGCGTATGGCCCATCACTGGCCAGGCCAAGCGTGGAAAAGCCTCACAAAGCATCATACCGGCCCTTCACCATTGGAAGTCTGTAATGTGGTGGGTCCAGATGGTGTCGATTCCCAAACTGGCAACGACATGTAAAAGCAGAATAAATACCAGGCCTTTAGCGGAGTCTGTGGTATGCAAAACTCAGAGAGTATAATTAAGACCGTACCTTCATTGGAGTCTGTTGTGTGGTCGATGTAGATGCCATTGATGCCCTCACTGGCCACAGTAAGCTGCCAGTAGTTGTTGAAGGTGTCGACACCCCTCCAGCCGCAGAGCCCGTCCTCGAAGGTGCACGCCACGAGGTCGGAACACTTTCCCATCTCGATGGCCAGGTCGTCCACAGCTATCGTGCCGTTGGGGGCGGAGTGCCGGGTAGCCCGGATGATGATCTGTGCGTTGATAAAAGAGCACAGTTTATTTGATAAAACAATAACATTTAGAGGTAGAATAATTAACAAAGCTCTGTTCAATTTTTCACTGGGAGTAATGCATTTCGAATCTTTTTAATACGGGAGCCTACAACTCCCGAAAAGTGTAACACGCAAATTGGGAAACTGTTTTGCAACAGCACCTTTACCTTAAAATACAAAACTCTTTCTGAACAGGGTCAACAAAATAGAACAAGTTTTGTAATATGATGCTGTCGTTGCGTTAAGCAAAGCTCGAGATGAAACTTAAACAAGAAAATACCCTAAATATAAATGCACAAATCATAGGAGACCATCAAGCTCTCATGGTAAGGCAGTCTTTAGCAACACTCACACTGAAGTTAGCTGTGTGTCCGACCGTTGCTTGGCCGTACTGCCATATGTCCCTTTGGTCGTAAGAGTCTTGCCAGAGGACGTCACTGAGATCTCCAGAGTCTTTAAGGGTCAGCAGGACAGCAAGCTCACCGACGCTTGTGTTATCCTTACTGAATAAAAACAAATGTCTTCGATAAAATAGATTAGAGTGTTCATGAATTAGAGCGCACAGAGTTCATGTCCTTAGAAAGCCATCTGTCTTCAATAAAATAGATTAGAGTGACCATGAATTCGAAAGCTCAGAGTTCATGTCCATTTGTCTTCAATACATTAGATTAGAGAGACCAGTGATTCGAGCGCACAGAGTTCATGTCCTTAGAGAGCCATCTGTCTTCAATAACAACCAAACTGTATTGACACACGTCATCAATTCCTTTACTGGACTTAGGTAACCAAATATAACATTTGCATAAGATGATCAACACATTTTTTACTTCATTCCCTTAGCATAATTTTTTCGTACCTGGGGTTGTAGAGATAGTACCAGAACTGGAAGCAATCTCCATCTGATGTTGTCGACTTTGACTCGGGACTTATGTAATATGCCTTACGGTTCTCTTCGTTTGGTTTGACGTCGACCATAACGTAGTAGCCCTCGGAGGTGCCCCACGAGTGATCCTTCCTAGAGGAAGGCATTGTAAACAATGTGATAGCGATGCTGCAAGGTGTTTTGTGGTCAATGATGATTTGGATTCAACGTCGTGACACAAAGCACGACTGGCAATTTGTTTTTTGAAAGAGTTCTTGAGTTGAAACAAAAACCTTGTCAGACTTATTTGGTTATAAAACTGGACCAGGTATGTAGGCCCATAAGATCCTAACATTAACACAATCAAAAGAGTTCTAAATTATATTGTATGATAAGTATTAATTTGAAACAACAGTTGAATTTTAACATATAAACAAATACTTTCAGTATGGGTTAACATGCATTACATTTCAACACCCCTCCAACCGCCGCTTTCATTCAAGAAGTAGATCAGAGTGACCAGGGTTTACGGCGAGATAGAGTTACTGTTCAGAGTGACCAGGGTTTATAGCGAGATAGAGTTACTGTTCAGAGTGAACAGGGTTTATTGCGAGATAAAGTTACTGTTCAGAGTGACCATGGATTATAGCGAGATAAAGTTACTGTTCAGAGTGACCAGGGCTTATATCGAGATAGGTTACTGTCCCTTAGAGCACCAAAGATCAAATTAGCAATGAGTGATATAATAAAGTCATCGTCAACGTTTTAGTTATCCATTGCCAGCAATGTTGAGCACACTCACGCTGGAGCCAAGGCTGTTAGCAATGTTGAGCACACTCACGCTGGAGCCAAGGCTGTTAGCAATGTTGAGCCACACTCACGCTGGAGCCAAGGCTGTTAGCAATGTTGAGCACACTCACGCTGGAGCCCAAGGCTGCTCGTTGCCTTCTCCCTTGGCCATGTGCCAAAGGAGGTCGTTGCCGCCGGGGGTCACGTAGTTTGTCCAGTCACAGCCAAGGTAGACTTCATCGAAGGTGCAGGTGACGGAGGGGGGGCAGGGGCCCTCGTGCAAGGACACGTCGTCCAGATGAACGCTTTGCTCCGGCGTCAAACCCTCACCCACAACGCCTCTGATGAGCACCTGGGTGATGAGAACACGCTTCAAAGTAAGTGTCCTTCCTTGTCCTCAATTCCTACAGCATCGCAGATGATCATACGATGAAATAAAATATAAAAACTTAATTTTTCCACCCACATCCGCTTCTTTGACCACGCGAATGGACGGTTACTTGGAAATAGAATAATTTTACGCGTATTTTGTCCGTCGTGACAACGAAATTTGGCCCGATATTACGATGAACGTTTCACCAGTACAAGTGGTACTAAACATCAATCATAAGGCACTTACCAAGTGCCATTGACACTTTCTGTGACTAAAAGCAAACCACATAATTAGAGAGTTTACTCGCCTGATAGCAAAAAGTACACTTCGCAATTAATTTATGCGCGCATTAAAAGAACAGGTAATCACTCGGTATTGACCCGTAATAACGACGGGTCATAAGCTAATAAAGTCTCAAAATGAAAAGGCTGCGGTGGCCAAGTGCTTACGATAGCCGGATTCAGAGCCAGTCCGAGACAGAACGTTGTGAATAGAGCCGCCATGGCAGAACATCTTGGCATTATGGCAGGGGAGGTTGGCTACCTCCCCACTATCTGTGACCGCCTAACCCCATGCCACTTGCCTGAGGTGTAATAAACTGCTATAAGTCAATATGTTTTTACAAAATAAAGTGGAGGTTATTCGGTCAATGGTGCCAACCAATACGAGTGATAATGAAATTGTGCATACCATGAGATAAAATAAAGTCACTCGGTTACGCCCTCAAATAGGACGTGTCAAAATTATTATTATCTACAACAAGCTTCATGCAGGCGTATCACACTGTGAACAGGATTCCAAATCGGAAATCGAGTTGCGGAGCCCTTTGTTACTGAACCACGAAGAGTGGTTCGAAGACAATAATGATTGATAATCTACTGAAGGGTATGTAGCGAGTTTTCCTTTGTCTTCGTATCTAGGGTACGAATTTTTGACGCTGGGCTGATATAAGAAGTTGGTGACAAAGTTTGTGCAAATCCAGATTGTGACAGCATTTGTAGCGAGAAACATAGTTGGCAGTGACCCGACTCGATGACCAAGGTTTGATTCCACGTGACTGTGGAAGTTGCAGGCATGAAAACCATTCATGAATATAAATTTAAGTGTCAGTCTTTCGTTGCTCTCAGAATATAAATAATTTGAGACAAGAAAAAATATATATAAAAATCTACATTTGACATCAAAAAGCGCAAGTAGCAAAAATTTGAAATGAAAGCTTTCTTTCTTCAAGTTTTTGAGCACATTAGGAAGCTACTAGTGGCCACAGAGTTCCTCCCTTTGATCACACCGAACGAGTGTTAGGTGACATACAATAATTTAAATTTCAAAACAAGCTCAACTCGACTTCAGTCTTTGCTACCGTCTCCAACTTCGGCTGCAGCAGCATCGACGAACCTGGAACTCTTCATCGGCGTAGCTCAGGCCAAGGTGCACCCGTTGCCAGTCAACGAAGTCCAGCTCTCGCTCCCTCTGCCAGACTGTCGAGGACCATCCTGCCTTGTCCGATGTGAGGGCCACGAGCAGACTGGCGCCTCCGACGATCTTGTATCTATGTTGAGGTTGTTAGGAAATACTTTAGGTGATGTATTTAGATGTTCAACCTCTATAGGTACAACGCCTTTAGAACAACAACTTGTTAGGTATTTATGGAATACTGTAGGTCTGCGATGGATTTAGACCAATAATCTCAAGTGATACGCTGCTCTTAGAACAACCTCTGGTGAGATAGTTAGGAACTATTTTACCTGATGGATGTCGAACGCTCAAACAATAGTGACACCTTGTCCTGACAAAGTACGTAGCCAAGCTCGACAAATCAATTGTCAGAATCGAAGCCCTGTAAATTTAGCCACCGAAAAAATGACATCTACTGAGCACATGGAAGTTTTAAAAACATACACATTCAGGATACACAGAGAATGCACAACGAAGCTAATGTTTCACATATTATTAACAGCATAAGATTTCTGGAGCAGCTAATTTATGCAGCATCATATGCGATTTCCAATTTTTTTTAATACATTCAAAATTACAACAAAAGCAACATGAAGATCAGTTTAAAACGTATTTTAGCAAACTTATTAATCCCGAAAAGTTGTTGTTCGCTGGTAGACACCATACAAAACCATGTTAGCATACTTCCTTACCTGAAGGAAAAACAGAAGCCAATGGTAGGTTTCCTGTACCAGGTTAGCAGTTCTGCCAACATTTGCGTGTCCTCCCACGTCTCCAGCATCAGATGCATATCTGGACGGTGGCGGGAATGACAGGACAACAGGATGTTACTAATTAAATTGGTTATGCAACCATTTATACGGCACCCGGACGAAACAACAAATTATATCCAGAAGCTAAAAAAGGAACAAATTTATCTTATCAGTCCTGCAGTTCAGTGAAAACTTTTAGTCAACAACCAAATTTTTACAGAGGTTTTGGAGCGTGATATAGATCATTTTTACCTAAAACCGCGGGTTGCTCTTAACTGTGAGCACATCTAAACAAATCAGTACGATCGAATACACATCTGACGTCGAAAAAGTAAGACTTGATGACTTTTTATTGTGTAATACCTAATCAAATGTGGAAAAAAGCTTCAACAGTCACAGAAATGAACAATATTATGAAAAAAATCGACGATATGTAAGAGCGCTACATGCATATTGCAACGTATCATTTTCAATTCATTTTATTGTTTGCAATAGAACGAAAACGTAACTGTATGCACAACCAAATACAGCAAACCTCTCATTACCTCGCCTAAAAAAATCCCACCATTCATATGAACATGATGCTTGCTCAGTTCAAAAGATTTATACCGTTCCTAAAGCACACCTTGCGTTGCCACGTCATAGTTTTTGAACCAGTCCGCCGTGTCCTGGTGCCGCTGGTAGAGCGTCGTGCAAGGAACCTCAAACGAACAGTTGAAGGAGGCCTGCAAGAAAATGTCTCATATAGCATCAACTGTTTTTTTTTGTCGTTTAACGTGCGCTATGCCTAATAACTAATATCACAAAAGTGTTCCGTGAACAGTTCAGTTATGTTGTTTGAAGTCTATCAATGGCGTTGAGCAATCCTGTGATTATATAGGAAGAGATTGGCAACAAATTGAACATTGAAATATTGCTGCACGATTGTGTACAAAAACTGTTGTGTTCCACCCAATCGTATTTACAGAAGTTACAGTGTAGAGGTGGAGATTGAGACGCTTCATCATGAAAGTTAGGCGAGTTGTGTTATTTTTATATGCGCTAGCTGATGCTGCTGCTGCTCCCGGAACGGAGTCGGGGTCCTTTGCAGCGTGAGAAGTCGACGAAGCAAATTTTTTATTGCTTCTGAGCAAACTGCAGGCTCAGTTTCATCAAATACAGAGTGTAATGCAGGCCTATTAACGAAGGATGCAGAAACCGCGAGAGTCAGGCCTTCGGGAACAGCTTGGCCACCGGACCAAAATCGGGGATGCTTCGTGAGTTGATCGAGAACCCGGCGCTTTAGTCGTAACCCTCTCCGAATCTCATTTGAACCCCAATATTCTGGATGCAAACGTACCGGGGAGATAGGGCCAGATGTACCCGGGAGATATGGCAAATGGCAGGAGGAAGGGAGGCGTGATCACCTACTTGAGAAACGACATCGCAGTAACTACAAAATTGCTGGCGTCCGGATCAAATGGCACAGTCGAGTATCTTATGTTACACAATTGTCAATTGAACCTTGTCCTTGTAAAAATGTACAAATCCATGTTTGCATACTTCCTTAACTGGAGGAGAAACAGAAGACAATGGTAGGTTTCCTGTACCAGGTTAGCAGTTCTGTCAACATTTGCGTGTCCTCCCACGTCTCCAGTATCAGATACATGTCTGGACGGTGGCGGGAATGACAGGGCAACAAGTAGTGTTGTCAAGACTTTGTACCGGCGATGGAGAATATACAACAAGAGTTTATCCAGCTGGGCGACCCGTTACGATCTCTGGTTCTGTGTGGCGACTTTAACCTCCCCAGAGCAAGATGGGATGACAAAACTGTGATGGGAGGAGCTGCCGATGAGAAGCGGCAGACTGAGTACATGTTCGAGCTTCATGACGAGCTACTGTTGACTCAGGTGGTGGAGGTGCCAACACGAGAAGACAACATTCTCGACTTGGTTTTCATAAACAACGAGGAACTGCTTTATAGAGCTTAAGTGGAGGACACTATCAGGTCAGATCACGGGCTGGTAGTTTTCGAGACTAAGTTGGGATTCAATGTGCCAACTCACATCCATCGGCAGATAGGTGTAGGCTTCGAGTCACTGAACTTCTTTCATGAAAATACTCAGTGAGACGAGATCGTAAGAGAACTGAAAAGAGTGAACTGGCGGGAGCTGCTGTGGGATGTTGACGTCGAACGAATGTATGACATCACCCTCGATTGTGTGCTGAGCATTTGTATCCAATACACCCCTCAAAAAAGAGCACTCCGGACAAAAATATACCCCGCGATCGCAGGATCCTCATGAGGAAGAGGAGTAAATTTTTGAAGAGGCTACCCGACGCTGGGACTGGCAGGGATGCTCTTGTATCACAGATCATGCAAGTCGAGGAGCTCTTGAGCTTATCTCACAACGAGGAGCGGCGCCGAGAAGAGAGCTGTTGAGGCTATCAGGACCAACCTAAAGTACTTCTTTGCTCTGCAAAGTCCAAATCGCAAATAAGAACTCATGTTGGCCCCCTGAGACATGGCGAAGAGTGAGCGAGCGAACCTCGGGCTATGTCCGAAATGCTGAGGGCCTAGAACGAGTCTGTTTTCAGCCTGCCGCTGTCTGAGGGAGACCTACCGGAAGTGACTGAAGGGCGGCTGACAGATGAGGTCGGGCCGGTAATCAGAGACATCAACATCAGGATTTTGTGGGGGCGGTGAAGGAGTTGTCTGCTGGTTCATCATCCGGACCTGACGGGGTGCCGGTGATTCTGCTAAAGTAAGCCGGTGCAGCACTTGTGGAGCCTCTCTGCATTTTGTGGAGGAAGTCGCTGGATTGTGGCAGTGTTTCACAGAAACTTAAACTTGGGAAAATAACCCCGATATACAAAGGGGGAGACAGATCTGTCCCTAAAAACTACAAGCCAGTTGCACTCACGTCTCACTACATCAAGGCCTTTGAGAAAATTGTCGTAAAGAAGCTGGCGGAGTACATGGAGCGTTATGGGCTGTTCAACGAGAGCCAGCACGGCTTCAGGAGACAGCAATCGTGCCTGTCGCAGCTGTTGGCGCACTATTATGGCATCTTAGAGCCTCTGGAGCGAGGACTGGATGTGGATGTCGTGTACCTTGATTTTGCAAAGGCTTCCGACAAAGTAGACCACGGAGTGCTCTGCTACTCAGGAAGCTTTCTTTCTTTGGCATCCGTGAGCAACTGTGCATGTGTATGCAAGCTTCTTGACAGGGCGGAGACAGTGCGTGGCGGTGGAGGGCGCGGTGACTGCCGAATCTGATGTGGGCTGCGGTGTCCCGTGGGGGGTCTGTGTTGGGACTGATCTTGTTTCTTGTACATATTGCTGATATCAGTGGCGTATTGCTGCACAGCGCTGCATCCTCGTTTGCTGATGAAACCCGATTGTGCAAGACGCTAAAGAGTGTCTTGGACTGTGAACCGTTACAGGTTGACCTTGAAGCGATCTACCGTTGGGCAGTGACTAACACATGGAGTACAACGGCGACAAGCTTGAACTGCTTTAGAACACAGCCTCAGTCGAGGCATTGGAGTATGAATACCGTGATCCACAGGGAGCTCCAATCCAGATAAAGTCAGATCTCAAGGACCTGGGAGTAGTTATGAGTGACACGGCTGGATTCAATACCCAGATTGGTAAGGTTATTGCGAGAGGAAGACAGCGTATGGGGTGGATTCTCCGTACCTTTACAACAAGAGATGCTTTCCCCATGCTAACACTCTACAAAGTGTTGGTGCTTCCACTTCTTGAATACTGTGGCCAGCTGTGGTGCCCGGCTGGGATTGGCCGGATTAGGCAACTAGAGGCTATCCAGAGAACCTTCACTAGTCGGGTTGCGGGATTGGTAGCACTTAATTATTGGGAGATACTTCAGCAGCTAAATCTGTACTCGCTGGAGAGACACCGAGAGCGCTATATAATAATATATGTGTGGAAAATCGTGCGTGAACTAGCACCTGATATAGGACGAGACTGCATTGCCACATATACTAGTGAGAAGAAATGCCGGTTCTGAGTGGTGCCCCCAGTAAGTGGTCGGATCCTGCAAAGAGTTCAAACGTTGAGGGACAACTCTCTCCTCGTTCGGGGGCCGAGGCTCTTTAATTGCCTCCCTGCCTGCTTGAGAGCACACCAGGGGGAACTCGGCAGCTTCAAGATCCAGCTTGGTAGCTTCCAATCGTCCGTTCCGGACCAGCCACGTTTGCCTCATTACCACCAGCCAGCATCAAGTAATAGCTTTATCGCACAGGTGCAGTGTTTGAGGGCGCGGCGTGCTTGAAGATCAAGCCAGTAATCCCAGAATGGAGTTTTGTCTCTGATAAACTTTGCGCGACTTCCGGAGGGGTGCCGCCTCTCCATGCCAGTGCAGACCGGGGCCGGCTGAAAATGCTGATCTGGGGTAAGCTTGATAATTTTGTGCTGCCCTGCTGTATCCCTCTCGCTCTTATGACGGCGGATGGAGAGCGTGACAATTATGCGCCTCCCCTGCCGGTGTTGAGGGGGAGGAAGCAGCGGTGACCGGTGGCGGCGCACCAGCACGGCCCGGGACTGAGCTGTTGAACAACATCCGAGGATCCAAGGATATAAGGACCAAAACAGTAACAATATGAAAGAAAGAACGTTGAAGAAATGTCACTTGTTTTAGTTCCCAACAATAGAACTCTTCAAAAGAAGTGGTAACTATCAGACAAGCACAAGCTTAATGACCTCGTTTACGATGACTCAATAAGCAAGATTGAATGAAAAAGACATTGTGAACCCTGAAAAAATAGGATTGCAAAAAGATTATATATTGCTTTACAGTACTTCTCACAGAGTTATTTTAATGCGGCATTAGTGAGCGTTGGCGTTTACAGTTTTCGAAACCTTCAGTTTTATTCCAAGAAAAATTCTGCATTTGTTTCAGCTATTGCTCGAAATTCACATTTTCTTATACTCGCAAACCTACAAAATCATGGCGGATCCGCAACTTTAAATGTTGGGGTGCATAAACTCTCCGGTACAAATGATAAATCGCAGTTGTCAGGAATAAATTTATTAAAACTGAACCTGAATGCAGAAGCAGAATAGTCATGGATGTTTTGTTCTTTCCATGCATGACAAATCTTCATTTTGATCGAATTAACATTTGACGCAAATTCCTTTTGGTTTTCCACAGTGGCTTGTCTGTCAAGCAACTGGGTGATGCCTCGAAAAAACTAAAAATACGTTCCCTAGTCGGAAAAATTAAATCTATAGTTAGTTTTCGTCAGTATTTCAGTTGTAAATATTAACAAAGACATGACATCGCAATCCCTATACTATCCGATCCCTGAACGTCTAGTAAATATACCTTTTAATTAATTTAAAATGCACAAAATACTCTCCATTTCCACATTAGTGGCACATAATTCAAACCGCAGTAGAACGCAATTGAAATCGTATTCCCATTCGTCTTGGCAATGGCAAAAATGTGTTAAAGATGAAGAAGTGCACTGGTCAGGCTCTTTTAAAGTGTCGTTAAGTACAACTTATGTTATTGCTACATTGATTGACCATTCAGATATGAAGTGGGACATATTCACCGAGTGATCCGTACTCGCAAAATATGAATGCAGCGATCGTGCAGCGATGTTTGGTGGAGCAAATTTATGGCAAGAGCGATGATACTAGCCTACAATCTGCACAGTAGTGTTGATCAAAGAACAGACACATATGCCTAGGACGTGATGGCATAACCGACGAGGCCCTGCATTATCGGTCATGCCACGAGGGACTGCCTGCTATATTAACCATTACTATAGAACAGTACTGTTCTATAGTACTGTTCTATAGTCATGGTAGATATCATTGTTAAGATGTTGGAGTCTTAGGTATTGAAAAAACAACACATTTAATTGCAAGCTTATCAGTATTTTTATTTATTCACCGGAGCCATTATCAGTATTTTTATTCATTTACCGGAGCCATTATCAGTATTTTTATTCATTCACCGGAGCCATTATCAGTATTTTTATTCATTTACCGGAGCCATTATCAGTATTTTTATTCATTTACCGGAGCCATTATCAGTATTTTTATTCATTTACCGGAGCCATTATCAGTATTTTTATTCATTTACCGGAGCCATACCCATTGGATAATCGTGAAATGTACCCAAAACCAAGTTACACTCGGTAACAAATTAATTGGAACGTTTCGCACCGTGTGTTCTATACACCAGTATGGAAGGCAGTTAACGTGTGTTAGATCTACGTGTCCGGAAGGGAGTTACCATAGTCTTAAAATACTGTCGAGAAGTGAGCCACTGTGTGTCCTATACACCCGTTAGAGCCATCGTGTGTCCTGTAAACCTGTCTAGAAAGGAGTCCCGTGTGTCCTGTACACCCGTCAATATTGGAGTTCCATATTATCAGGGAGTGATCATGTGTCTGAACGCAAGGTAGTAAGGGAGTCTCGCATTGTCAGGGAGTGATCATGTGTCTGAACGCAAGGTAGTAAGGGAGTCTCGCATTGTCAGGGAGTGATCATGTGTCTGAACGCAAGGTAGTAAGGGAGTCTCGCATTGTCAGGGAGTGATCATGTGTCTGATCACCAGGTAGTAAGGGAGTCTCGCATTGTCAGGGAGTGATCATGTGTCTGATCACCAGGTAGTAAGGGAGTCTCGCATTGTC
>SDVV010021794.1:0-13063 GCA_016164225.1 Gammarus roeselii
TAGCGGTTTCTTCTCAACCATAGCCAGTCTTGTAAGACGCACATTGCCTTTTCTACGCAGAACATTACTGCCTGCAGCTGCCGATATGGCTCGAAACACGGCACACGATTACTCGGAGCAGAAAGATATGCGACAATCAACAAAGGAACATGGGGTTGCTACACTCAAGAATGTTATAAAGAAAGCCATGGCTGGAGGTAAGATCACAGGAAAAGTAACGAAAAATCGTAAATCGAAGAAGATTCATGGAAGAAAGATGGAGCCGTGTCGTCCATTGTTTAATTACTAATAAATACCAGTGTTCATGTACCAATACCGTTAGTTTCGAGGAAGGATCTATACCGACAACATGCTTAGTGGATCATCTCTCATCATGACAGGGCTAGAAGCCCCTACGGAAAACTATGAAATGGTGGTGATTGATATGTTCCCCTCCATCAACAAGAAATATTTAATTGAATCAAGTATCGAATCGAAATTTGAAAGAAACTATCTAAGTACAAACAGTAGTCTGTATTATGGTAGAATTGCAGATTCCTTTATAGAATTTCATATTCCAGGATCGGATAATGAAATGGTTGACTTGAGCTCGTTAACCGCAGAAGTGAAAATCCGTGTTAGAAATGCAGATGGAAGCGCATTGGCCGCCGCTGCACATGTTACACTTGTTGACAGATTCTTTCATCGTATGTTCCAAAGTCACTCTCTATTCCTAAATGGTGTTTAGTGTGAAGGAAACAGTTATACAAGACTACTGAATAATCTCAACGCCTATACATCCATGAAGAGTTCCGATCTTAATAATAAAGGGTTGAATATGATGTATAAATCATTGCGAACACCCATTCCAGATACCGTCGTTGCGGCAAATTTTGCTAATCAAAACGAAAATGAGACTTGGATTCAAGAAAGTGTACGTCATGGTATACATATGATGGGACCACTGAACTTTGACGTATCCGGTAGCAAAAGTTATCTATTGGATAATGTCAGCGTAAATATACGTTTGGAGCTGGCCAAACCTAGTTGCCTTCTTCTAACTCATGACAATGAACAATACATCTATTTAGTTGATTCATGTAAATTATGGTGTAAAAAAGTTGTGCCATACCCTACAGCTTTGCTTGCTCTTAATAAAGCGCTCACAAAAAACAATGACATGATTGAATACATGTTCGATCGACCTATTGTCAAAACAATCGTGTTTCCTACCGGTCAAAACTCTATATCCATTGATTCCCCTTTCAACGGGGTTGTTCCACATAAATTAGCCCTGTTTCTCATTGATCAAGCTGCACAAAACGGAGCATATGATCGCAATCCAAATTACTTCCAGCATAATGATATCACAAACGTTATTGTTGATGTAAACGGAAACTGCGTAACCAACATTAGATCAGCGTTTCCCAGAGAGTGTGCCCAAGCATACCATCAAACCCTTTCAGCTTTAGGGAGGCGTAACAGCGCTCATCTCATCACATGACAAAATTTCCCTGCAGGAAGAAGTATATTTGTTATAGATACAAGACCCACCGACTCTGAAGATGTCATTAACCTAGAAAAACGAGCAAACATACGTATAACAGTGAACTGTGAAAATCCACCCACTACGAATAAGATCTTGTTCCTGGTAGGATATAGACTCAGTGTCATTCAAATAAATTCGGCAAGGAGGGTATTCCCCAACTATCTACAGTAAACATGGATAATAATCAAATTGACCACATATCCAAGAGTCTTCCAATTATGAAACGTGCCTATACAGGATGTTTTGCGGAAAACAAAATGCCCATGCATCAAATGAACGGTAATAAGATCGTAAACAGCGAAAGCGATCCTAATAAAATGGGACATTGGATCGTAATATCCAAAAACGGAAACAAACACTACATTTTTGATTCCTTTGGGTTCAATCCAAAAATATATGGAGGAAATATAGCATCGTATTTTAATATCCATGCAAAAATACAACTTGTACTACAGAATCCAATCTAAAATGATCGAGCGTTGGTCTGTGGAGCTTACTGCATCTACTTTGCCTATTATCTATGTCAAAATGTACCAGTTAAAAAGATAATAGAGGGATTCTCCAATAGCGCTTGACGAAGCAATGATATAAAGGTTGAAAAATTCATCATGAACGTGTCTGGAAATCAACAATCCTGCAAGAAGAATATGTGTGGAGTATTGACGTTTAATACAGCTTGTAAATTATTATGTAATTGTCAATAAAAAATATCTTATAAATGTTTGTCAATATCCCCTAAAAACATTCAAAAGACATAGCAGTGAACGTGCATTATCACCACAAGCATTGAAATGCTAATAACCTTATGTAAATATATAACCCGTTAACATCATTCCGTCTGGCCGCGGTAAACCAGTTCCGGTACCCTCCGCCCTCCCTCGTTTCTGCGCTAACCCTGCGTACGGACCGGTTGAGTCGAGGTTGCAAGCATCGCGTCCTACCCCCCGCCCACCAAAATGACTCTAGAAAGCGGTTCTCGCAGTCTTTACTACTACTTATGATGTCCGTATTGATAAACATATAGAAATAGATTTACACTTCGTAACCCGAACAATCCGTTGAGCTGTTAACCCTATTGGTTAACAGCTCAACGGATTGTTTGGGTTAAAAAGTGTGTATCCATTTCTTTATCTCCATCAATACGGACATCATAGGTTTCATACTTTAATTGTTGCTGTAGCAATTCAAAATTTGTTGATACCTCCGACACTCAAAGTTAGTCTAGAAAGTTAGTTATACCGATAAATGACGTTGGATATTTTATGAATCATAAAGTTGAGGGTTTTCAACACAAACGCATCGAGACTAGTTATAGACTCATTTCCTGATCATCGCACAAAAAAAATATTCCAATGATTACAAAAATCTATGAGTGAGAAACTGTACGTCTGCTTGTGCAGGCGCTCGTGTTGTTTAGTTAAGAAAATGGAACTTTATGATAAGAGCGGGAGCGACCCGTAATGCAAGTTTTAGTTGTTACTGTTCCGCCCGCTGAGAAATATGATTTCAGAAAAGATTTCCAGAACATCAAATTTACATGCACAATATACCTCGAATTAGGAATTACTTGAAGATGGTGACGCACGTTTTTATGTTGGATTTGCTGCGTGCTAGGGAAACGAAGCACATCCTAATTCTAATTCCCTTATGTATCCGCAACTTGGTTTAGAGGACGCGTATCAGACATAATTATAACAATCAGAGCAGCACATTCGAAGCAGCACAGAGCAGCACATTCGTACACCACAGAAGTGGTTAAGACAGAGTTTTATAAAACAGATAGATTCATTTATTTAAGAGTGTTTAAAAGTAAAGTTGAAGGGGAACGTAAAGTT
Source organism: Gammarus roeselii (assembly GCA_016164225.1). NCBI lineage: Eukaryota > Metazoa > Arthropoda > Malacostraca > Amphipoda > Gammaridae > Gammarus > Gammarus roeselii. Next base: position 3,364 of record SDVV010021794.1, read on the forward strand.
GACAAAACGTAGAATGAACATAAATTGGTGAATTAAATTTAATTGTATGAAATCTATAAATATAGTTCTCAACATTTTCAGTTTAACAGATACGACATTAAGATAAGTAGCAGTATGTGAATTTAAATCAGAACGTTTGAATACAAAACTCGTGAACGAATATTATTTTGCTATCGTCCCTAAAATATCTTACCCTTGGTAGTTCACATGTGTATGATGGTTGAGAATAGACCGTAAAACATCGAAAGGCCGTTCACGAATACGAAGTGACCACGTCGATTTAGCAGAAAAAATAATCGTTCTTGAAATGTCAAGGACATGAGAGAACATCAGAGCAGCGTCAAAATTCCTCCATTCACAACCATTTTCCACTCACGTCTATCTATTTTACGCTCCTTCTTACCTCCACACTTATGCTCTCCTGTCTAACGCCTGCTGCACACGTCATCCATCCGCATAAACCTCGGTATACCTTATTTTCACCAATCTCTCACTATCCATGCTCACGATGTGCCTGAACCCTTTCAGAACACGCGAATCAACTCTGGCCTTCAACTTTCTCATCATCTCCGGTCTAATTTGAACAACGTCAATAGTGATCCATCTCTCAGAGTCACTTCAGCCATACTCTTCAAACAATTAATTGATAAAACATTTGACCATCTTCTCTCTTCTGCTCTCGCCCACTAAATTTCGGCTCCGTAGAGCACTGCTGGACATAATATCCCTGCATAGGTACTCAACATTCTACAGCTAGTTTACACTCGTTAGTTCCCACCATCACTTTACAACCTTCCTTCATTCGCGACATCAGCACAGCTTTCAAAAGTTCAGTCTTCTCCATATGAGAGTCCAGGTACTTAAAGCTCTGAACTTCCCCCAATCGTACTCCATTTAGGAGTACACTGATTCTGCTAGCATATACATTCCTTGGAAATCCCATTATATTACTTTTACCCACTTAAACTCTCAGCTTCGTTCTCTCACACAACTTCACCTCCGAATCAGCGGTCAATGCCGTATCATCATCCACAAACAGTAACTTACTGAGCTGCTAACTCTGCCCATTTGCTTTCAACAGTTAAAAACCTCGACCCCGTTCACTTCCGTTCACCTCTTTGACCCGACCCCTCCATCCATGAAGAGACTGAACAACCAGGGAGATGTAACGCGACCTGGTCGCAGTTCCACTTCACTGTGAACCAGGCACTCATCTCGCTCCCGACTCAGACTCATGCTGTGCTGTCAACGAAGAAATTCTGAGCCGCTTTCAACAAATTTCCTCGCACGTCATATAAACGCAGTACCTTCCATAGCTTTTCCCTGTAGATCCTATCTCAGGATTTCCCAGATCCATAGAGGCCCAGAGCACATCCTTTCTCTTTGCAAGGTAGTCCTCTCTTGATTACCATTTTCCCCACAATTTACCGACAACACATACCAAACTGATCCCTTTCGAGTTGCAGCAGTCATTTTCTATTTCTTTTGCCTTGATATAGCAGGAAAATGAAGCACTGCGATACTAAATCTGCACCACGCACGACAAACACACAGATTCATTAGTTTCACCAGTCATTTGACTATCGTTTCTCCGATCAGACTTCAGGCGCACGGTCGCAACGCCGTCCAAACATTGGGCTTTCCGCCTCATGCACCTCTTCCTTGGTAATGCTCACAGCATTATCCAATAACAAGTCATTTTTCATCCATCACCAATCCTCCTTTTTGGTCTCCCCTTTCTCACTCTCGTCATCTATTTTCAGAACACTTGTTGTTCTCCTCAAAATTCTGTCACAGACGCCTGCCATCCTGGCATCAGCGTCCCTCCATGCTTCCTTCACCACCCGGCTCACCTCTTTTCTATTCTCTCTATAATTGTCGTAAATCACAACCGACCTCACTTTCAACCACTCCTCCCTTTAAGACTCTTCTCGTCTGCGTCATTGCCAATTTCGACTTCATCGTTTCACCACTCGTAGCCCATCCACCTACATCCGCCTACACCTCACACATTTTTCGCCCTTCTCAACAACGCATTTTTCCTCAACATTTCTCAGACATGTTGGAATTTCTCAGACATGTTGGAATTTCTCGGCTCTGCTGTTCACACTCAGTTCACTCACATTCACTTCCACTCCTCCTACTCCCACTCTTTTGTTCCCCTCCACCTCTGCTCCACTCCTAATCAACCTTCCACCACTAGATTGTCAGACATTCTTTCACTCTCCGCTCTCAACACCCGCACATCAGTCTTCTCACCGCCCTCCGCCCAAACAGCGCAAAATACATCGGCTTTCTTTCCATTACTGCACTATTTGCTATCCTTGCCCATATGTACATGTGGATATCTATAACATCTTGAGCAAGTTGTTTCGAACCACCAGCTCTGCTCAATGCACGAACCAATCGTCATATCTCCACTGTCATTTCTACCAGGAACGCCATACCTCGCTACCACATTCTACCCCGCTACTTATTGAAGTCTCGCTTTTCGGTCAACTAGTACACCCACGGCTTATGGAACTTACAACCACTCAAAACAATCACTCGGTTAGTCGAAAATTGTTCCCTCTTACATCGCTCCAAAAATTGTTCCCCCATACAAGCACTCACAAATGCACATCTCTCTTTAAATAACTTACCTTTTAACCACATCAATCTAGAGGACACTTTTTGCTAGGTAATGCTCCTAGCAAACCGAACACTCAATATAAACACCACAACTCTACGAGCTCAACTATCATCTACGCCAGACTTCCTTCCTCTAACCACGCTAAACTCACATTCGCCCGTACCTTTCAACTTCGTCTCAATCAGTGTCAACACATTGAACTTCTTTCCCCCAAACATACTCACAATCTCTTCTAATTCTTTTTTCCTGTACTTCAATCGCTCACATTCAGTGACCCTGGCAATAGGGTCCGCAGAGGCGTTAACCTCTAAGGGAAGGGATCTCTAACTTCTTCGCTTTTTCCTTATTAGTAGCTTCTTAAGACACGTTAGGGGCTATTGTAGCAGCATTCTCATCCCTCGTCGCAGGGCTTCCTATCTATTGCCTCTTACGGCAAGTAAGGGGTTACGGTTGCTGTCATTTCAGTCTCCCGCCCCAGGGTATCCCTGCCTTGAAAAAAAAACACCAATTAGGTCTTCTCACCTTTGAATGCAACCAAATGGGAGCAGCATTCTCATCCCTATTGTAGCAGCATTCTCATCCCTCGTCGCAGGGCTTCCTATTCATTGCCTCTTACGGCAAGTAAAGGGTTACGGTTGCTGTCATTTCAGTCTCCCTCCCCAGGGTATCCCTGCCATGAAAAAAAACAATTAGGTCTTCTCACCTTTGAATGCAACCAAATGGGAGAAGAGTAGCCCCCACACCACCCAGAGCGCGCTGCCGAGACTGAAGTTTTTGGATCTCTGTCGACCCCAAGGGTTGAGGCCGAAAGGACTGAGCCATTCGTAGACAGCCACAGCAAGAGCTGTCACGTTCAGTGAGATGAAGATGGCGGCCCACAGCTCCGGGCTGATGGTGTTGAAGAACGCCAGCAGGGTGATGTCCTGCTGCCTGCAGAAGGACAAAGAATTTAAAATGAGTGGGTGGATCACGAAATGTCCTATAAGGAACAGAAGGTGCAGCGGACACAATGCTAGTTCAAATACCATCAGACCAAGAGAAACAAAATGGTGTTTAAGAACGCCAACAGGATGTTGTCTTGCTGCCTGAAGATAGATTGATGTTGTATTAGAAATGTGTTGAATCTAAAACTTTGTGATTATATATATGATAATGATGATGCATTTCTTTGACGAAACGGGGTTGTTGTGTCCCGCTGATTATATGTTGTGACGAACCAAGCAGGTAGAGATATTCTAATTTATTCTATGAAAAAAATGGCGGATGTTCATATTTGGTGCAAAAAAAATGGTGTGTTAGATCTTTGTATCGGTAGACAGAGAAGGATTAAAAAACATGAATACGTAGTGAGTTAAAAAATTCGCGATGGTATTTATGATCGTGGGTTGACGAAACAGAAAGTTATTTATTTTTATCCTGTAGGTAAACTTTATAAATGTCTAGTGTAATATGAAACTGAGAAAAGTATCGTTTTGATAGCTACCAGGCAGATAAACCCAATATTGCTCTCGAATGTGATGTTCAAAGGCAATTGATGTGAATTTGCATCTTGCCATATCTTGCGCCTACTCCGATGAGAAAACACAACACTCCATTGCTGATATAAATGTTCTGTCGCGTAGTAAATTGAAATTCATTCAGCCGCAGATCTTTCTATGGTGACGTGAGTAGTCGCCACTTGCCACTTCTGGTGCCAACAAAAAACTTTGATAGATATTGCCGCAAGAGATTTTGAAGAGGAAAATTAATTCATGTGGAGTGTGAAAGTCCGACTGCTGGATTGGTAATGGTAGGAAGCCCGATGACCTACACCGACAGAATCTGCTGTATGATTTTAGTAGTCACTAGCGTCTTTGATTAAGTATACTAGAACATACTTTTTGAAATGTATCACTTTGCATTGGAATATCAGTTTGACGAAACTTTCTTCGAACTATGAATTGACCGTATGAATAATAGTGGGGACAGGACGTAAAAACAATTCCATAATGAAATTAATGCAACCGAAAATAAGGTCAAAACATTCCGCACTCGAAGAATTCAGTTTCCAAATGCAATTGGAGGCATTTAACATGGATTAGATTGATTTTCTTTCGACATTATTTCATCATTCGGGATGAAATAACAATGAAACGTCGAGGACTGGCAAAAAGATCAATTGTATGAACCTTGATAAGTAGAGAATGAGGAGCACAGAGTAGAAAAAGTAAAATAATCTGCCTAGATCGGGCAGACCTTGTTGAAAGAACATCTCCTGGTAATTTCCTAGTGAGAAGTACGTCCAATAAAGTAAATCGTAGGTTTAAATACATCACGACGTTGATAAACGTAAGGAGTTGTATGCTAGTAAGGAGTTGTATGCTAGTAAGGAGTTGTATGCTAGTAAGGAGTTGTATGCTAGTAAGGAGTTGTATGCTAGTAAGGAGTTGTATGCTAGTAAGGAGTTGTATGCTAGTAAGGAGTTGTATGCTAGTAAATTTATCTGTTTCACGGAAGGGAAAAATCCAGTTTTCTTCGTACTAAGTAAACCTACTAATGCCTTGTATTAGTTTCCAACGAAGATTAATAATAGTCACTACAATAGAAGATTAATAATAGTCACTACAATCATTAAACAAACAAAAACCTTGCACAATCAAATGCATACACCGTCGAATCCATACACACAAACAAAGATTTACTAAAACAAATTATTATCACGCAAGCGCATCCTTTCACGAAAACAAATTTTTATTCACAAACAAGTTTTCAGACAAACTCAAATCTAAACAAAAAAAAATCATCCCACGAACAAATCTTAGGACAAATAAATCTTGTTGCAAATATATCCTTACAAACATATATCATCACACAATCAAATCATTCACCAAACAATTTTTTTCAAGAAACCTATCCCCATGCAAATAAATCCTTACTCAAGCCTATCCCTACCTATACCTTACGCAAACAAATATTCACGCCAACAAATCTCTACACAAACATTCATTCGCAAATAAATCCTCAGACGAATAAATCCTTACACAAGCCTATAATTCCAAGAACAAATACTTGCCTAACCAAATACTGACACTAACAAATCCTTCGCAAATGAATCCTCGCATAAACAAATTCTCACTCGAACAACACCATACATAAACAAATCTTTATAGGCATAGAAAAAATAATAAAACAATTCAAATCCTTAAAAAAAATACACATAAACAACAAGTTTTTACACAAACAATTCCTTACACAAGCAATTCCTCACACAAACAAATCCTATCACAAGCAAATCCAATCACAAGCAAATCCAATCACAAACAATTCATAACACAAGTGAATCATAACACACAAATTCATACAAATCCTCACGCAAGCAAATCCCTAAACTAGCAAATCTTTACACAAACAGAATATTAATGTAACAAATTCCTAACCAAGCACCTTCTAACACAACAAATCCTTACACGAACAAATCCCTTCGCAATTAAATTCCGCCAGAACAATGTAGCCGCGTGCCTGGGCGATCTGGTATTATAAGTGTAGCATGCCTCGGGCTACATTTACTTGACCCAAGGTGGGCTGCTGTCGTTGTTTTCGTGTATTTGTCCGTCCGTCAGTCCCATTTACAATATTACTTTCAGAATGCTTGAGTCTCGTCAAATATTAATGAATGTCAACGTTTTGTTGCCTAGGAGAGGAATCCAATATGCACCATGATATGCAGTTCATGCTTGAATCTTTCATTTATGACTGGTGCTTACTAATTTTTCTATCCGTTCTTTCCCAGTGTGTTGGTTTGGCCGAGCTGAGACGTATTGGGCAGGTTATTCTTACAGAACTGAACTACCCCGTGCATTTTGTTGAGGATTTGATTTGATTTTGACCTCATTTCCACCAGAGTCTCAACGTGAGTCATAATAGGCTCCCCGATGTGGCTCAATGATCATGGATTCCACTAGGCTCGCACACCTCTGTGTGCAATAAAAACAACGTTGTCAAAGTTGAACTATTTGAACATTTTAGTCGTGTCAGACGCACGCTGGTGCGCTCAAGAATAACGTTTAGACAAGACGGACCTCCGCTTTCAATCCTTTAGAACTTCATGAGTAACATTTATGCGCGCTAGTGCGCCCAGATAGTATCGTCGAAATTGGATTAAGGTCTACGGCTACACGGACAAAGTCAGCTCCGACAGCAACGCAACACGAGGTTCACAGCTGCGCGGTCCAGTTAAATTACAGCAGTTTTCATTTTTCAGGTAAGATGAAGACTCAGACAAAACGAGTCCCCACCTCCAATCATTTAGCACTTCAAGAGTAATATGTACGCACGCTAGTGCGCACTGGTAGCATCGTCGAGACCAGTACAAGGTTTGCGGCAACAAGGGTAAAGTCAGCTCCGACACCAGCGCAACACAATGTTTACAACTACACGGCCTAGTTCGGTTACATTACAATTCATTTATTCATGAAGATAAAGACTCAGACAAAACGAATACCACCTCCACCCCTTCAGAACCTCAATAAGTAATAGGTACGCACGCCAGTGCGCACAGGTAGTATTGTCGAAATTGGTTCAATGTCCACGGCCTCACGAATCAGATCAACTCCAACCTCAACGCATCACAAGGTTTATAGTTACGCGGCAAAGGTCAACCACAAACATTACATATGGTCCGCACATGCGAGAGCGAGCGCAGACTGAAAAAAACGCATATTCAAAAACTGCTCAGATTTTTATCATCGCACTCATTGTTTAAGGGGAAAGGGTGGGGATGGGGGGAGGGGCAGAGGTCCCTTGGGTCCCGAAAGAGCCCGATGAGCCCCGGAGGGTTACCCAAGTCCCCCGGGTCCCCCGAGCTCCCCAGGTGTATCGAGTCCCCTCGTATCAGCTTATCTTGGCTTGTCTCAAATCATTCGACATCGTTGCGGCCAACTCGACTCGTCTCAACTTGTTTCGACTGATTTCGACGCACCTCGCCCAGCCTCGGCGCGGCTCTCTCCCTCTGCGTCAGCAATGTTGTGGACTATATTAACTATATTCTCTACTCAACACTCCACATATATACATTCCACTGTGTATGGGTTTACAGCGTAGGGAGGGGGGGCAGAGGTTTCAGGATTTAGAGGGGCCTCAAGAGGGTCACACAGTTTCTCAAGAGGGTCCCACAGGATCTCAAGGGTGTCCCAAAGGGTCCCAGAAGAGTCCAAGTGGATCCCCTCAAATCCTCCTGATCTTCCAAGTCCCCCGTGTTAACGAAACCCCGGGTCCTCCGAGTACTGCGGGTCTCGCGAGTACCCCAATGCAAATAAATTCTTACACAACACAACCAGATCCCTACACAACCAGCTCCCTACACAACCAGCTCCCTACACAACCAGATCCCTACACAACCAGATCCCTACACATCCAGATCCCTACACAACCAGATCCCTACACAAACCGATCCTTACACAAACAGATCCTTACACAAACAGATCCTTACACAAACAGATCCTTACACAAACAGATCCTAACACAAACAGATCCTTACACAAACAGATCCTTACACGAACAGATTCCAACACAAACAGATTCCAACACAAACAGATCCCAACACAAACAGATCCCAACACAAACAGATCCCAACACAAACACATCCCATCACAAACAGATCCCAGCACAAACGAATCCTGACATAAATAAGCCTACAAGCAAATCTTTGCACGAACAAATCCGTACACAAGAAAATCTTTACAAAAAAATCCTAACAAAAATAAATCCCTACAGGAACACAGTTACACAAACGCATCCCTACACAAACACATCCCTACACAAACACATCCCAACACAAGCCATTCCTTACACAAACGAATTCTATCATAAATAAATCCTTTCACGAACAAACCCTTACACAAACATTTTCCTTCACGAATAAATCCTTACACAAACCCGACCTTGCACAAATAAATACATATTCATGCAAATTCTAACACAAAAAATCCGTAGAAAAATAAATCTTTACTGAAACGAATCCTCACACTAGCAATTCCCGACACAAACATTATGTTACCCACAAATGCTCACACATACAAGTTCTTGCACAAACAAATTGCTGCGCAAATAAACCTTGACGTAAACAAATCCAGACGTAACATATCGATACTCAAACAAATCCTTTCATAAAAAATTTTGCTCACAAATCAATAAAAAGATTTGTACACAAACAAATTCGCACATGAACAAAACTTTTCACAAACAAATTCTTAAGAAAGAACAGAAATTTATGCTTACACAAACATATTCTTGTACAACAAATCCTTAGCCACGAAGCCAGACACAAATAAATTCATACCCAAACCATTCCTCACACAAACCAGTCCTCACACAAACCGATCCTTATGCACACAATTCCTTACGCAAACAAATCCGTACGCAAAGAAATCCGTACGCAAACAAATCCGTACGCAAACAAATCCCTCCATAAACAAATCCCTACACAAACAAATCCCTACACACACAAATCCCTACACAAACAAATCCTTACACAAACAAATCTTTACACGAACAAATCTCTACACGAACAAATCTTTACACAAACAAATCCTTACACAAACAAATCCTTACACAAACAAATCCTTATACAATTATTATTATTATTATTAAAACTTTTATTTCCATCGTCAAGCAATGGGTTTTCAATACTTAGGTCTAACACATCAAACTTATTTTTTTAAATGCCGTATTTGAATTAGCGAAGCGAGAAAAAAAAATGAATTTGTGACAGCACATCTCATGTCGGCGGCCGATTTGTAGCTACTTCGTGTTGCAAAACAGGTTTCACAATATGTGCTATATTTTCAAGTGAGAAACTCATGGGCATGGGATTGATAAATTCAAAATTAATGAATACATCGCAGCTCATCTCTAGTAGGCAGCTGGCTTGTCCTGCATGGAACCGAATGGAATACACAATATACCATTAAATTTATACCAACACCTATATATCCATACTAATATACATATACATGCACGAACATATATATATACAAATACATATACATGTACACATACAAATACACACATACGCGTACCTACCTACCTACT
>SDVV010021795.1:0-13063 GCA_016164225.1 Gammarus roeselii
TAATCAACGCATGGCCCTCGTGCAATTCTATAGCAGGCACCGAAATGCTGACCTTTCCACTTGTTGTACAGTCACAAATGGCCTACACTTACAACGGCTCTCGTCTATGCAACCTAACCCGGGACAGACGTTATCCTAACAGACACAAGAATATGCCGACGTCTCCACTTGATTGACATAAACAAATGGCCAACACTTACAACGGTTCTCGTGCGAGTAGAAGAAATACACAAAACGTACAGACTTAAAACTAGGCATCAATGTAGATATCAACACGACGGAGTTATTTAGTACAACAAAACTATCCTACGCTTACAGAAGTACAGTTTGGAATCCTACCCAGGGCCCGTAGTCGCTGACAGCAGCGACTATACATAAATATAAATAAAGCGATATGCAAAGTGTATAACACTAGCACGAAGGTGTGGTCTTGATATTGAGTGATCGGTTGGCTAGTAGCGCTACCGAATGGAAGGAGGTGTCCTCAAGATTGATGTGGGTGAAAGTTAGGTTAGGCGTAGGAAGATGGGCATTTGTGAGTGCTTACGGACCTGGCAGCGAGAGGAGTGAGGAGGAGAGAGAGCAATTCTGGACTGACTTGAGTGAGTGTATTTAGAGTTTTGGAGGTCATTTCAATGTAGTTGTACTGGGTGACCTTAATGCGAGAGTTGGAGATGAAGTGGTGGAGAGTGTGATAGGAAGGTATGGCGTTCCCGGCAGAAACGACCGTGGAGAAAACCTGATAGGTCTGTAAATGGAGCAGGAGTTGGTGGTCGGGAACAGTTTGTTCAAGAAGCAAGATATTCACAAGTACACATGAAGGATGGCCCATGGTGCAATGGTGAAGAGAGCACTGATGGATTTTTTGCTGATATCGAGGAGAGTGGTGGGGAGGCTGTTGGATGTGCGGGTGTTGAGGGGAGGGTGGAGGACTGTCTGACCATCTGCTGGTGGAAGGTAGATTAAGAGTGGAGCAGAAGTGGAAGGGCAACAGACGAGTGGGAGGAGGAAGAAAGGTAGTGAAAGTTAGTGGGAAAAGTAGAGTTGAGTAGTTCCAGCAAGCGTTGAGGGAAGAATATGACAACGTGAGAGGACAGGACCTGAGAGATGTGGAGGAAGAATGGGAGACCTTAAGAGATGCGTTGCTGAGATGTGCGGAAAAGGTGTGTGGTGCGCGCCGCTTGGGCAGGTGCAGAAGGAAAGGCTGCGAGTGGTGGAACGAGGAGGTCAAACTGGCGGTGGCACGGAAAAGAGAAGCGTTTGAAGAGTGTTTGCAGGTGAAGTCGGAGGTGGCTTATAAAAGCTACAAAGAGAGGAGAAACGAGAGCGGGTGGTGAGGAGAGCCAAAGGGAACGCTGATGCCAGGTGAGGCAGACGGTTGTGCGAGAATTTTGAGGAGAACAAAAAAATGTTCTGGAAGGAGGTGAAGAGGGTTAGAAAGGGAGAGACCGGAAAGAAGGAAGTGGTGAAAGATGAAAACGGCCAGTTGTTGTTGGAAAGTGGTGATGTACGGAAGAGGTGGGCCAAGTATTTTGATGAGTTGTTGAATGTCGAGGATGACAGAGAGGCTGACATTGTTGCTGTGGGTGTTGGTGCTCGGATGCCAGTTTTGGGAGAAAGACTTGCAGCGAACATTACCAGGGAAGAGGTGCAGGAGGCGGTAGACGTGATGAAAGCAGGGAAAGCCTCTGGTTTGGATGGCGTTGCGACCGAGTGCCTGCAGAATGGTGGAGTAACGATTGTCGAATGTTTGGTGAGGTCACTTAACTTGTGTTTTGTGGCAGGTGTGGTACCGATTGAGTGGCGCAGTGCCTGCATTGTTCGGCTATATAAAGGCAAAAGAGATGAAAATGAACGCTGCAACTCGAGAGGTATCAGTCTGTTATGTGTGGTTGGTAAGTTGTACGGGAGAGTGCTGATCAAAAGGATGAGAGACTGAACGGACTGCGCAATTGGAGAGGAACAGTGTGGCTTTAGGAGTGGTAGAGGGTGTAACGATCAGATTTTTGCAGTGAGACAGGTCTGTGAGAAGTACCTTAGCAAAGGAAAGGATGTGTTTAGGCCTTCATGGATCTGGAGAAGGCATACGACAGGATTGACAAGTAAGCGCTGTGGAGGGTGTTGCGTTTGTATGGAGTCGGCAGACACCTGTTGAAATCGGTGTAGAGTTTCTATGCTGACAGCCGAGCATGTGTCAGAGTGGGAAGCGAGGTGTATAGATGGAATGGTCAGGGAGGTGAACGCGAGTGTGCTGGGTCGTGGCTTGGAACTGTTGGAAGCGAATGGGCGGAGTTGGCAGTTGAGCCAGTTGCTATTTTCTGATGATACGGCCCTGGTTGAGAATTCAGAGGAGAAGCTATGTAGACAAGTGTCTGAGTTTGGTAGAGTGTGTGAGAGGAGGAAGCTTCGAGTGAACGTGGGTAAGAGTAAAGTAATGAGATGCTCGAGGGCTGTTGATGCGAGCAAAATTAGTGTCCCCCTAAATGGAGAGCTCTTGGAGGAAGTTCAGTGTTTTAAGTATCTGGGCTCCCATGTGGAGATAACTGAACTAGTGGAAACTTAAGTGAAGGCACGAGTGAAGGAGGGGTGTAAAGTTTTGGGTGCACTGAAGAGTGTAATGAGCTGTAGGACGTTGAGGATGGAAGCAAAGAGAGAACTGTGTAAGGGTGTTGTTGTCCCTACTGAGCTCTACGGAGCTGAGACTTGGGGAGTGAGAGCAGAGGAGAGAAGAAAGTTTAATGTTTTCGAGATGAAATGATTGATGAGCATGGCTGGAGTAACGCTGAGAGACCGGATCACCAACGACGGGGTTTGAATCAGAACAGGGATGATGAAGAAGTTGGAGGACAGAGTGAATTCGCGTGTTCTGAGATGGTTCGGGCACATGGAGAGGATGGGTGAAGGGAGATTGGTATTGGTGAAAAGGGAGTGGTCGCAGGCCTAGAAATAGACCGAAGTTTGGGTGGGTGGATGGTGTCAAGCAGGCGTTAGGAAGGAGAAACATGAATGTGGAAGTAGCGAGAGAGCGTGCAACGAACAGGCGTGAGTGGAGAATGGTTTTGAATGGTTGATTTTGACGCTGCTCTGATGTGCTTTCCCGCCCTTGGCATCCCGTTGTCGGAATGGTCGTGGGTGGGGGGGCCCGGCCATCATGACGCGGCGGGGGGGAACCAGTGAAAACTGTCGGGCCCTGCTGCTGACAACGGATCCTTGGACCGCACTCATGACCCAGAGTGTGTTGCAGGGTTACCGGCTGGACCTTTTAGCACAAAAGGGCTAAGTTGTGCGAGTGTGAGCGTATGAGGGTGTGAGGTGCGCCTTGCCGTTAGCCACCCCCATTTCTGGGGGATACGGCCTAGTGTCTGTATACTGTATACGATATATTATTCAATTTATACAACCTATGGAAAACTATTGTGTTCTGAATAAGTCGAAATGTATGTCGCTTTTGTATAATGAAATCCACCATGAGTGAAATGGGCAACTTCCAAGTCTCCATCTTATGGTAGAATCTATTAACTTTTTACGAATGTGTCTGACGTTCAGGTGATTTAAGGTATGTTGGCGATTCCGTCTTGCAGACCAACAGAAACTTTCAAATCTCCACACAACAAGCTAAATTAATCAATTGGTCTTTCATCTGAAACGAAAATCAATGTTTGACATTGGAAACCTCTGGAGAGTGCTGGGACCAAAGGGGGGCCACAGCACCTTTGGAGTCACTGTGCCTCCTGTGGCACCCGTGCTTACGTTCGACATTCGCAGCGAAAAGGATATTAACTTGACGCAGGAGTAATCCCCATCACTCTAATATTACCAGTAAAATGTATCCATAGCTTGATGCAACACTAGTTGCTGGTTTGACATTCGGCGCGAGAAGGACACCGACTCCAGCCTGCTAGAATGCCTCGGCACTGCAATCTTAACTAACCTTGTCCTCAGATGGCTGAGTTCCTGCACCTGTCATTAGCGGAGTGTCGCGCCATCTTGCGCCAGTACGAGCACGAGGAGCAGAGGCAGATACGGGCGGTGCGAGCCAGGTCAGTCAGGGGTGCCCGACAACCGGTACGCTAGTTGAACTGGGCCATTTGGGTGTTCGGTGTTTCGTTTGCTTTCGGGTAATGCATTCGAACTAGTTCCATAGTACTAGCGAATCAAGGTATCTGTGCTTAGTTAAAGCGATATGCTAAGAGGTATTAAATGCCCGACAATAAATTAATTAGATAATCGAATCCATCGTAGTGGCTCGTTTTTACAGGCCTCATAAAAAACCGTTGATAACAATCCAGATGTTGACATTTACGAAAATCCAAGAATACACTAATAACACCTGTTTTAAACATAGATGGTCACTTCCAAATTTACTGAGAGGTTTATCGGAGTTCATTTGGTAGCACTCCTGAAGACCGTTTGAATAGAGTGGCTTGCTTCTATCTCTTCTCAGGTACGACGAGATGAAGTTCTACATTCAGTATTGGCTGGAGCAGATGGACGACAAAGAGAAGGAAGGAACCGCGGCGCTGGCCGTCTAGGGAATTTCGTCCGTGTGTCGTCCATAGCAAATTGATGAGAGAGTCGACACTTCTTGACACCACGGTTTACAACTGCGTGTCACAGTTGTTCGTGACTCAATCGTGTTTCAAAAAGGCTATAATTAGAGAGTACTTGGAATCAGGGCCACAATACCGGGCGCTAGTTGCTTTACGACAAACTGTACAGGGTTTCGATGAACTTATCAACTAAACAATTGTCGCCTTGATGGTCGCTCGTCCCGCAGTTTGGAGCATTTGAAATGGAGTTAAATTTAGCTGACTAATTTAATCGTGATGGTTTTTAAGGTTTGCCATAGTCATTTTTGACTGATGCTCCATAGTCAGTATAATTAGTCTTTCCTTTCCGCATTCTTGATTCATGCTCGGTATTCTATTACTACCTACGACCTACTTTTGAAGAAGTTTGAAGTTTCCTTCCTAACTTCTCATCTTCTATTCCACAGTCCTGGGTCCTCGCCTAACAAAGTCATTGTGACGAGCAGTTTTAAAGAACTGGCATTTATTTGTTCAGTGCCTCAAGATTGCCGCCGCAACCTGTCAACTGACAACAATAGGTCGGGTAGTTATCCGAGACACATTTCAGTTCATCGTATTCTCACACATTCTTTAATTTGCTCAGTATGCGCCAGCGTGCACATGCACCACAGTTGAAATGACTGAATTATTTTAATTTTGATAAAGACATTGTTTTCGCCCACGAACGAGTGCGAGCCTACCGGAATCGACGATTTTCGTGCCTAACTGGATGAGCTTACGACGACCCACGTCATGGCACCGGTGGAGATGGGCCCGTAATCTAATTCTTTAATTTATTGCCTAGGTTTGACGGAAATGTTTGATGCCAGAACATATTTAATTCAATTACCATCAGGTCTTCGAAAATGTTCTAGGTTTGGCAGCTCTTAATCATGATTTGAAAGCATCCGATTGTGTTGCATTTATAGCGTTTTAAAATATTTAAAAATTTTACGACTATTAACATAACAAAAGCGCCCTTTCATCATTCTTTGTATCGTTTGTTATTTAACTGACACTTGACTCCGAGCTCAATCTCGATCTTGAGTGAGTGGACGGGCTCCTTGCCGCACCCTCATGCCATACATGGCTAGCAAAAGTATGTGTTAAAGCGCATGGGGACGAGTGTGACGTTCGTCTTGTCGTCGGCCGCCCTTCAGGTTGGAGGGAGGCGGCTGTGTATCTTGAGTTTAATTTATATTGTTCAAGACTCAACATTACGACACTTGTGTGAGTCTACTATCTCATTACGACACTTGTGTGTGTCGACTATCACATTACAACTCTTGTGTGAGTCGACCATCAGATTACGAGACTTGTGTGAGTCGACCATCACCTTACGAGACTTGTGTGAGTCTACTATCACCCTCTTTCATGGCGCCCTGGCGACCGTTTATTTATTTCTATTTAACTGTAGAATGTCGAGTCACCTTTAATTTCGTAACTCGATTCTTCTTTGTGCTGAATTATTTCAGAACTAAAACATTATTGTGTTCATTCGATCCTGGTACATTTAAAGCCTTGTTATATAAGTTTATGGTGCATTCTGTTCTTCCTGATGCTCGTGACATCCGGCCAACGTGCAGATAGCAGTGTACTCGAGGCCACAATGTGCCCCGTAACATTCAGACAGCGCGCACAGTTTAAAGACTTCTCCGTGCCAAACAGTTAGCCGCTTAGATACACGGGCTGCGCACTGTACGTTGTCGAATGCCCCTTCTACATCATCTTCGCACGTCCCTACCCCGTCATTTTCGCACGTCCTTACCACGTAATTTTTGCACGTCCCTACCACGTCATTTTCGCACGTCCCTACCACGTCATTTTCGCGCGTCCCTACCACGTCATTTTCGCACGTCCCTACCACGTCATTTTCGCTCGTCCCTACCACGTCATTTTCGCACGTCCCTTCCACGTCATTTTCGCACGTCCCTACCACGTCATTTTCGCACGTCCCTACCACGTAATTTTTGCACGTCCCTACCACGTCATTCTTGCACGTCCCTAACACGTCATTGTTACACGTCCCTAACACGTAATTTTTGCACGTCCCTACCACGTCATTTTCGCACGTCCCTACCACGTCATTTCCGCACGTCCCTACCACGTCATTTTTACACGTCCCTGCCACGTCGTCTTCGCGCGTCCCTAGCACGTCGTCTTCGCGCGTCCCTAGCACGTCACCTTCGCGCTCCCCTACCACGTCATCGCTGCGCGTCTAGAAGTGCCACGGTCAAATTAGTCAAATCTTTCAACTGATGCAGTGTATTTTGATTTGTTGTAGTGGCAACTCTCGTGAAGTGCCCCACGGGGTAGTGTACCAAGGCTCCTCCGCCAGAGATGAGTCCCTTTAATCTGATCTCTACCTAACCTTGTTGCCATGGTAACGAGGCGTGTGCAGTCGTGTGACCTGAAACGTTGCGCGCCTCTGCAGTGAAGTATTGCGTGTCCTATTGTGTGCACACAAACTCGTTGCGATGAAATCTGAATCGACTGCTATTAGAAATCGTCCATTGACTCCAGTGCACCAGAAAGCCTTGACGCCCTAATCTAATCCACTGCAAAGTATTCCCATTCCTTGACTTATTTGGCTGAATTTATTGAATATTTTTCGGTGAAACGACCAATGCTATGAAAGGTGTATGAACGTGTGCCTTCAGCATTAAATGTATCCATCTGTAAGGTTGACGGGCCGCACGAAGTAATGGCCCATTCGGCGATTTAACACCCTTACTTCCCTTCAGACTCCTCTTTTCTCACACTTCAGTCACTTTCTTCTTTTCTCCCTGATGGTGGATTTACTTAATTTCCAATTTATCTCTTTGGCATCCTAGAGTTAGTTAATTTTTTAGCTTATCTCAAAATCCCTATTTACAACCCCGCAAATATCACTGCCGCATGTGCACACACCGGTGGCTAATAACTGTCAAGTTGCACTATTTTTTTTCATGCAACCTTTTCCTTTCATCTTCTTTCCATTTTTGTTTTTCTCATGCGTAACATTCTCGACATTGAGTGTAGATCGCGTGCCTGGAATCACAGTTTCTTGTATTCTCTCTGCAAGGGTTGATGCACACTGCCCCCGTCACCGCGAGGACGACTGCGAATCCCTGGACTTTGGAATAGTGTAGGCTGCATATTAATCCTCCTTGCTGCGTCTCGAGGAGTGTTGAGACCCTATGGCCTCAGCACCTTGGGAATGTATTTCAATACTTCCTGGAGCCCCCGTGCATGCTTCGCCGCGTAAAGGACATTGACTTTATGCAGTTGTAAACCCTATCACTTTTATCTAATAAAAAATTAGATTAAAGTGATAGGGTTTACAAGTTGCTGGTTTTAAGTTCAGCTCCGGTCGGACGCTGACTCCAGCGCGCTGGAAAGTCTCGTCACTCTAGTCTGAAAGCGAGCTGGCGACAAAATTAACACGATTAACTGAATTATTATAATTGGACAATTTTGAATTTATGACTAAATGAATATAAATTTATTTTATTGATCGAAGTAAACCAGTGTAAAATAGATATATATTAACATTGAATATAAGTGAACCGCTGACGACTTGATAGATATTGTCTAAGGTAAACATATGTAAAATGAATTCCAATATTTTTAAAACACTTATCACGAAGTAGTAATGTCTCCTCATTTAAAGGATTTTTTTAACGCTTGCATTTGTAAGAGTATTATGACGCAGCAGGGTAGGCCTAAACCAGGAAACGCAGTCCGGCACTGCTGCTGACGCTGATCTCGGACTTCCATCCTAAACCGATGTGTGTGTCGGGCGGTCCTGGCCGCACCCTGTAGCGCCATAGGTCTAGTGTGTTTGCGCGTGAGTGCATGAGAGGATTGTGAGGTGCTCCTTGTCGTCCGTCACCTCCCTCCCTGTGGGATTCGGCCTTGTGACCATCTGTATCTGCTTGTGCCATTATTATTGTACCTGTTGAAGCAAAATGAGTCCTAAGCAGCTATGTGAAATCATCACTGTTATGAGAACCTCAGTCATTTTTTGATTGGAAAATGTCATGGTCTATGACATTGATTTTTATTGTGTTTATTATTGAAAGATACATTTGTATTGACGTGTTTATTATTGAAAGATACATTTGTATTGACGTGTTTATTATTGAAAGATACATTTGTAATGACGTCTTGGCATAGATGGGGACTTGATTGGGAAATGAGAAATAAGAGTTCAGAATTAAGAAAACAGAATGACAATTCTGCTGTTAGCTCAACAAATTTGCTAAATACTCAATTGCGGATGCCAGGTACTTCGGAGGGTCAGTTTCCCAGCTTGTAACTGTCTCCTCTTCCGCGGTACTCCAAGGGCTTCCATTTGTGGTCAGTATTGGTCCATCATGACGTCAAGCCGCTACATTACTAACAGGGGTAGCACGTACGATTTTCAGAGTACAATTGAGCGTTTCCATAATAGGAAGCTCTGCAAAGTTTGTCCAACAGTACGCTTTGTTTGCACAGCTTGTCCAATAGGGAGCTCTGTTTGTCTGATAGGTAGTCCTGTTCGCATCGTTTGTTCAGAAGATGTAACTCTTGTTTGCTCTGTTAGACCAATAGGAAGCTCTGCATAGTTAGTCCAACAGTACGCTTTGTTTGCACAGCTTGTCCAATAGGGAGCTCTGTTTGTCTGATAGGTAAACCTGTTCGCATCATTTGTTCAGAAGATGTAACTCCTGTTTGCACTGTTAGACCAATAGGAAGCTCTGCATGGTTTGTCCAACAGTACGCTTTGTTTGCACAGCTTGTCCAATAGGGAGCTCTGTTTGTCTGATAAGTAGACCTGTTTGCACTGTTAGACCAAAGGAAGCTCTGTTTGAAATGTTTTCACCAATGGAAAGTCCTCTTTGTACCGTTTGCGTAATAGTTTGCTCTCTTCGGACAGTTTGTGTATTACAAACCGTTTATTTGATTGCTCACAAACAGTCGCTTGCGGGTACTTCAAAGCAAGCGTCACATGTTTTTAGCAGTATTGCGGGTTGTGCTCGCACCTGAGCAGTTAATGGCCAACAACCGTGGCACTTTTTATCGCGTATGTACATTTGTTCGCCGTGGTCGAGTGGTTAGCGTTTCCGTCTGTATTGCCAGCCTCTGGTGCTGCAGGACGCAAGTTCAAGCCCCGGCAGCGACACGGCGGTCTCGTGGGGGGGAGATTGGGCGCCTCCCCCCTCTGAGTCAGCCTAGCCTACCACCTTCCTAATTAAGGAGAAACGGCTCTATGTCTATACATAAATTTGTTCAACCATTGTAAGTGACGTGGCTGAAAGGCGGGCTCTAATTGTGGTTCGTTACCTGTGCATTGATCATTGCTTGAAAACATTAATTAGTTGATGATGTGGCGGCATCTAGCATCGATGAATGCAAACAGCTCCGTTGACTAGTAACCACTCGTCAGTTGGTCTTGACTCAGAGCAGTAAACAACTAACGACGAGGTTGACAAGTTACGAAGTAATCGAAGTCGTGTTTTTCTCTAAAATGATCACGATAATCGATGCGTCTATTGGTACTGTTCAGATGAAGCCATTTTATTGACTAAACTTTTATCAATGTCACGCGTAGCCACTTATTCGCTTTGAGTCGGTTCACGCCAACATCCGAACTTTTGCCAGATAGAAGGAGCCGCACAGTCGTGCAATCGTAAGGGTAAAATTATTATAGGCTTTCATGCGTCGTACCTTTTATTTTGTTGTAGTATAATCCCAAAGAAAGGTGACTGCATTGACAGACCACTCTATTCTACAATGCAAACATAAAAGCCGGATAACGCCTTCAACAACAACACGACAGTAAATTTGTTTCAAGAAAATAAACCTTGTCAAGTGAGGCCTGTCGGCCTGTCAATGATCAAGTTTGAAGTGTCCAGACGCCGCACTGCTGCAGCTGTTCGCCGCATTCGTGAAACGGCTTTTACTTGTCATTGAGAATTAATGTCTAACGATTGTGCCGCAATTATTGTTGCATTGAGATGAACTGTTCACTTGGTGTCGCGCTAACAATCCCGTTCACTCAAGCTCTAATCACTGGGGTGTCCTATTTAATTTAGAGTGCCAAATTTGTCTAGTTGTGTCTCATGTTGCTTAAGCGTGCCTTAGCTGGTTTTTGATATACTTTGTATGAGAGTTTATTTTGTTTCAATCTACTATCGCCGCAGCGTTAAAGCTCTGTGGTCTGCGTACCTAATGTACTTGGGTCTCCTCGCCATCTATTCGGGAGCTGTGATCCAGGCTCGACGTAACTCACCTACCAAAAGGCCAGCGCAGCTTTGTTTTTTTCGAAACGTTTCATTTCTATAGTTTTTGTTAGCCCTTAACAATAGTATTCATGTGCGCAAGGATTTTGTTCTCGGAAGAGAAGGCGACGTGTTACCTACCTACGAAGCGTGCGCTTCCGACGCTGAATGGAGTAGCTACCGACCGTCTCCTCCACCGTCCTACCTCCTTGTAAGGTGGTGCTGCGAGATACCGGGGTACCCTATGCTATGCTGGCTCGTCACCGGTCTACGCACCTTTGTCCTAAGTTCTCAAAGATTGTCCACGGACCAACTAATCTTTCACGTCCGGATTTTATATATGTTTGTAATGTATGATGTATACAGGCAGTGCAATTGGAAGTATAAAGGGACGAGGTAATAATTGTCGATTGGTGTAATATGACGTCACATTCCAGCAATCAATAACAGGAACGGCCCTCACACCTTCGCCATCGTCTCTCGCGTTTCGAGTTGATTTGGCGACAGTGTATGATCTCACATGATATGATGGGCTGTCATCGGGGTCAGTGGTGGGTACCCACTTTTTCCTCCTATAAGAGATATCCGAGATGAGACATCGAGGCTGAAGGTGGTGACTGGGCATCCGGAATTCCTACCTCACCCAACCAGATTGCTGGGCTAGACGTGAGAGGTGACCGAGGTGTGGGGTCGGGGTTGGAGGCCACATAGCGGCTGAGCGTCCGGCTTACCTCCCTCCACACAAACATACTCAAAATCGTTTGTGCGCAAGGATTTTGTTCTCGGAAGAGAAGGCGACGTGTTACCTACCTACGAAGCGTGCGCTTCCGACGCTGAATGGAGTAGCTACCGACCGTCTCCTCCACCGTCCTACCTCCTTGTAAGGTGGTGCTGCGAGATACCGGGGTACCCTACATCACTCATCCCCTCTACTCACTGAGGTAAGAGTGTTATCGTGGAAGACACTTCATAGCGCGCGTCATGTTTTATAGTCCTCGCGTTTACCCTCGGTCCCGCGAGGTACCCTTTGCTTTGAGGATTATTGAGAATTTTTGGGACACTAATCCCTCCCTAATTACAGGACACCTATCATTTACCCCTCGTGAATCAGATTATACTTCACGTTTGAATGCTGGAAGTCCAGATTATACTTCGTTTGAATGCTGGAAGTCCAAGTTAAACTTCGTTTGAATGCTGCAGGAAGTCCTCTTGTTAAGTTTGGCGATGATTAGGTTTGTCTCCTAACGTTTGTTTAATTTTTTTTGTGTGAATCCGATATATTCTGACAACTAGTCGAAGTCTTGCACTTTCCTTAGTCACAACCGATTGCCACTCTCCTTCCTCGGCTTGTGCTGGTAGCATTTTGTCCCACGGCGTTTATGGGCTGGTGTTACACTAATAATGTTTATGTCTATACTGAATCGTGTATCTGGATGTAGCTTATCCTACTGTGCGTTTGATTTCTTATCAAACTGTTTGACTTTTAGCTCGAGAGTTTCTGGAGTTTGTGAACCTTACATTCTCTTTTTGCCTCCAATAGTCTTTTGTCTTGAACGTCTCGGAAACGTAGGATGAACGCAACTCAGGAGTGCAGCCACGGCCTTGGTCAATGTGAACATTAAATCTTGACCAAGGTATGACATCGACTTGAGGCATAAACTGTTTTTCTAAGGAGGCTCACTAACTGTTATTTTCCTTGATTACAGTCGCACCTCATGTGAGAGGTGAAGCGTTGTCATTCCAAACTTCATTTATGGTTCTCGTCGTCCAGTATATATATAATAATTTCCGATATTTTTATATCAAAAAACCAGGTCATTATCTGTGTCCTCCGAAAATTGGAACGATGATTGAATTTCCTATCTTCATGATTTACCTAATTTCCTATCTTCATGATTTGCGTTGTAGCCGGGGCCTTAGAATCGTGCTACCGTATCCACCGCGTGTCGTAGAAGGCGACTAAAGGGGCGCCCCGTAGCCAGGAGTATAATCGGCTACCGCAATCCCCAGCGTGTCGGAGACGACAAAACGGGGCGGAGCGAAGGGGCTAGGAATCCCGTTCTCTGTAAAAACCTTTCCTCGAAGACGGCAAGACGAGCGGGGGGAGGAGAGGCACACGCCTCTCCAAACCCTATTGTTAGGGTCGCTGAATGTGCGTGGCTGTAGTACGAGTGATGTAAAGAGGAGGGAGATTGGTGAGATGTTTTTGAGGAGGAAGTTAGATGTGTTGGCGCTGAGTGAGACAAAGTT
>SDVV010021796.1:0-13063 GCA_016164225.1 Gammarus roeselii
ATTATCATCTCATGACTGATTACATTTAATTCATGCCATCTGAGCAGGAGCTTGAGTTGATAGGTCGGTCTGCCTCAAATAATCTTAAATTCTCATATTTCTTCACCCTAAACTACAGGCCGACCAAACTGAGTCCTGCAAAAATGTTATATTCAGTAACTTCTATGTGTGTTGTTAGTGTCAGCGTTCAGTAGTACCGAATAAGTAGGTTGGTCATGAGAAGTGTGATTTTTTGGTAGCAAACGATCTTACAATCACACCTCTTGAGCTTTAATTTAAAATTGTGTAAGTGTTATCCAAAATAAATCGATTTTTATTCGTTCAAACTCAAGTCTAATATGAAATATTTCCAGTTCATTCAACAACAAAAAATTAAGTTAGATGCGAATAAGTTGAATTTAGCTTTACCGATTTTAAAAATTGTTTTATAGAATAGATAAATTAAAACAAAATCAAGATGAATTTAAAAATAATCATGAAAAAACTAAATTACTCGTGTTGATTCAGGATAAGCTACGGTTAATTAATATGACAGTGTTAATTGAAAATGCATATTTCCAATAGACGATCGTTTAGACGATCGTTTAGCTTTTAAAAGCATTTTCCCTAGATGTTACACCAGAAATGTTTCCCCAGACTGAAATCGAAGGACATTCGGGATCATAAACCCTAAAAAAAAAAATCTGCTGATGGCTCATATATTGGGAGTTGTAATGGATTTTTTTGTGAATTATGTTCGTTAAGATACTTACCTGCTACTTAAGTCTCAAGATTCAATATGATACTTTAATGATGTTTGATCGAATTGTCTTAGATTTCAGTCACCCTACACATCTGGGCAACATTCCCTGAAACGCTAAACGCTCGTCTAAATCGCTGTCCATCCGCCGCGATTTGTCTCGCTGTTTGGGGTATCAACGTTTCCGTTTCAATGGTGGTCAATATAATTGATAAATCGATTGAACAAGATGGTTGTACTGTGACACAATAATATATCAAGCAGAAACAACTGGGCCACTAGTTACCATCAATCGTCCCCTCTGATTACCAATAATTGCTTTCGATGCTTCAATCACAATAAAAGTTCATTTATTGAAATCAGTCACTGTCACTGTCACTGCCAATCCTACTTTATAATATTGAATTTAAAATAAAGTTGGATAGATAAAATATTTACTGAAATGAAATTAAGTTTTTTAAAAATTGAAGAAGAGTTATCTTGAATAAAACTTGAGTTGAATGAAACTTGGCTTGAGTAATTATTTTAAATAATACTTCATTTATGTTAAATCAAACTCAATTTATTTTAAAACTAAACTTGAATTTTTCTAAATTATATCTAAAATAAGTATATCAGCATTCCTTAGGTGAAAATCAATGGTCAAACTAGCAATTATTCATTGACGTTCATGTGGGCTGCTGAATTTGTGAAATTTCAATGTACAGTTATGGATACTAAAGTAAGTGTTCATTCAAACTGGGTAAAAAAAAATTATTCCGTAAACTTTTTTTGAATATCGAGAGCACATGACAAGTGTTTTTTACACTTAAAAGTGACCCCATGCAGTAAACCATGTCCACATTTGTTAGTCATTTCTGTAGTAAACTATGAAAAAAACCTGACTCATCCAACAACAGTATGCTCCTGCGCGCGCATGCCAGGCTTGCAACGACGTAAGCTTGCCATGCAATTGTTCTGGTCAGTGCAGGATTTTAAGTGAATAAACAAGGATTAATTATTGAAGTGCCAGTAGTTGTACAACCAATGTTTTTGTATACTTCACTGCAGCTTACACAAATTATTTACCAAGAAGAAAATGTTAAGAACCAAGATAATAGAATATGATTGTTATTGCTCAGGGAATAAATCAGAGAGACCTCGACATCGGAGTTCAATTTTTGACTGGAAGGGCTGTGCCGTTCATTTGCAGCACTGCCTGTAGCATGCGCAGGGGCTTTGCGAGCTGCTGCCGTCTGACCCTCGCGAATTTGGATGATTGGATCAAGCCTGTGAGGCGTTTCACCTTCAACTCGCTATCACCTCAGGCCCGTCTGTGATCACACGCCCATAAATTAAAAAATGTAGACGCTTCGGGCGGTGACACCCTGTCACTTTAGCCCTGGGGACTGACGAACCGGTGGCTGTGCGGCTGTGATATGAAGAGATATTATGCCAGGAAATGGAGAACACTTAGTGAAGCAGGTCAAACAAATAATGGGCAGCTTCAGGCTGAAAATTGGCATAGGTAACATTTCCTTCGTATTCAAAGTAAGTGAAAGACCCTCCTAGTGCACAGAGGTAAATGGGGTTGAAGCGATGTTACCATAATACCGCAGAGGTAATGCAGAATGGCAACGTACCTGTATAATCGCCGTACAGAGGTTCAACTGGTCGCCTATGTATCTGTATCATTCTCGCGCATGGTTGATAAAAAACGTAGTATAGCAAGCGTTGCCCAAGGCTTATGAAAGATGTCAGTGTAACTTTGGCAAGCGTCGTACATTTCTTGGAATTGACTTCAGACAACATTATACACTCACTCATGGCAAAGTCTCATGAAGTGCTAATCATGTCGTTATGTACCGACGATATGTAAAATGTACAGAAAACGTCAAGGTGCCGCTATACCATCCTCGTGTAGTGTTTGCAAAGAGACTTTTAGCAATTCATTACCTTGGTCAATATATTGCCAACACTCGCAGGAACTTCAAAGACACCGCAATTAGAGAATCCTTCTCTTGTTCTGCTCTTCTTCCTCAGCATCAGCCTCTGTGATTGCAACTTTATCATGAGATCCTCGAAGTGTTTCATGTATACTGCTCCGGTGTAGGGGCAGCAATTACCGTCCTGGCGCTGTCGGGTCATCAGAACATCACCTGACTCATATAATCTCCGCCATAACTACAGCTGCCTTGAGTGGTATCACTAAACCCGAGGGTGGGGGGGAGAGACGTACCCGAGGCCATCAGGGACGGAACACTATTAGAGCCCGTTCCTGGGGCGTCAACGTACCTGGTGATGGCACACTCATTACCCCGAGACGGAACTTCATAAGGGTCGGACCCTAGCGTAGCAACGTACAGGAGAAGAGTGCCTCGCCACATTGATGAGTGATGTTCAGATAATCATGTCCTGGGTAAGGGGACGCGTGGTTTATCACCAAGACTTAATGGTGGTCCAAATAAGAGGCTATTTACTATGGCCGTTGTGCTACGAATTTATATTGCGTTGTCTAACTCTTTCAAGAGGTGAATGCTGTATTAGGTAGAATTTCAGTCCCCATCATTATTTTGTTCTGAGCTCACAAATATTTGCGGATATGCGAAATTGAAAACAGATTCATTTTGCATAACTGGATCGAATCACCACCTTAAAAGATCTGATCATTCGACCGTTAAATGAATTTCAAGGAGTGACCGCGCATGTCGCCACCTGAAACAGTTGAATTATTTATTGGTTTGTTGTTTCGGAGTAAAGTTTCTGACAAATAAATACAGATTATCTGTATACAGAAGTGATTTTTTTTCATTTTCTTTCCTTTTAGGTACGTGTTTTGCACTGGAGCGTTACAGAGATGCTAAATAATGTATACACAATCCCCAAATTCTTCACATACATCAACTATTTACATATGTCTGGATTTTTTCTCGTAACTGCAATAAAAACACTGATTTACACTCTCCTGTCGATTAATGACTTTATATCGTCTCTGTTTAGCAGGGGATGAATGACACCCTGCTTCCTATTCACTTTACCTCATCGACGGCAGACTCTTACACCGTCAAGTTCAAGTCTTGTTTTCGTTTGATACGAAGTAACAAGAAGCGATGCTATTAACACCCGAAGCCTGAAATTGATCGCTCTTCGATACAGACAATGTCCAAATTATTGCATACTGGAACAAGAGTCTGACAAGCGTATGTCACGTGACCGTCAGTCAAAAGGCACGCAAGATAACATCAGTCCGGCGGTCTGTTCGAGCTGCAATAATTCATTCGCTCTCATCCTCGAATGTGTGCTATTTCAAAGGTCACGCAAAGGTTGGGGGAACGTCGGCATTGAGCGCTGCCTTGCTTTGAGCTCCGCTGTCCTTTAGCCCAACGTCATGAATAATTTAGCGTAGCTATCCAGATGCTGCCATTATAAAGTAGTAATGTAGAAGGCCCTCAGTGCAGAGATAGAGTAAGGTGAGTAAATAGCCGTTGCGATGGGCGCTGAGTACGGGCCTCATTACGGGTGCAAGGGACTGTGGGAAAGCGTCCGTTGCGGAGGGCGATGAGGACGGACGCAAGCAAACTTATTTATTGTAATGAGTGTGCGTGGCAAGAAGAGAGATGACCTGGTTTGGCGGACATAGATATTGGAATGCCCAGGTTTTGGCACTTGGCAAAGTGGAAAGGAATGTGTTCCGCACATTATTCATCAACAACAAAAATAGGTGATGCAACGAGAAGTCAGGATCGAATGGATGCGCCAACTTTGTTTCAGTATTCAAGGCCAAAAGAGCTTTTTACTAATCGAAATATTGCATACATTTTCACATTACTTTAGGAATTCATAAGTCTATGGATGACTTTAAAACCATAGACTTATATTCATGACAAACCACAATCCACAGAAGCAAACATGTGTTGTATCATCCGAACGTTGTTATGTGCTAGTAGTGCAACCCTCCAGGCGCCCGGGTTCAAACCGACCAATAGCAGTTGACCATGCAAATGCTATTGGTTTCGGCAGTACGTTCACGTAGATCAGTACTGACACCACTCTGAATTTTGATGTAGCGACAAATCTGAATTGATACTTCTCGGATAGATCACTACCGGTAAAACGGATGATAAGCAACTCAATTGATGAAGCTTTTTGCCCTACACCTGCTTCAAACTTGTATGTTCTCCTACAAACATAACGATTCTAGAGTAAAATTGAAAGACAAAGGCAACACTGCTCACGCCCTACCCTTCCCCCGTTGTTCATGAAGACCCGCCGTGCCCTTAGTTGTAAATATACATATTTGGATGTTAAAGTCTCCGGATGAGACAGTCAACATTGTATTAACTAATGAGTCATTATTGGTCGTTGAAACTATTTTATGCATTAGTATCCCTTTGCACATATCTGTAACAGGAAGTCCGGACTTTTGACATTACCCTCAACGGAAATCATGTGTTTATACTTCAGATCATGCAGCTCGCCATCTGTGCCAGAGACGCCAAAACTTGTAAACTGCAGTATTATTTACACTGTTATTAATAATGACGATATTTTAACGGAAGTATCTGACAGCTCGTTGACCGGACACCTTTTTTTCATCCGTGGAATACAACAGACAATGTTATCTTCACTGTTTAACACCGAATAAAAAGTCGATTTCCGTCAAATTTCGAAGACAGGTTTCAACAGATTGTCGGTCAAAACAACTGAGTTTTTCTGTTGTTGCTGACGAACGATAATACGTTTTCTGACAGCACACCGTAGACTGTCCGTCTTTATGACTGACTTCTGGAGAAGTATCTGTTCTATTCACTTATTAAACGGGAAAAATGCTGTCTGTGGAGCGGATTTTTTCTGATTATTTAACTGATCATTACGCTCTGTCTGTTTTTACATCGAGTTTAAGCGCTATTCTGACGGAATAAAAAACGTGTAGTCAGTTACTATACCGAACATTTTCAGAGCATCCGTTACATTACTGGACAACTTTCAATTATCTGTCGGTATAAACAGAAAGTCTCCGTTATTATAACAATTGGATTGAGTTATCTGTTCTGAACAACAGAAGTATTCATTTAATCTGGCACGTTGACGGGACTCAAAAACATTTCCCGGTGATAGCCAGGACACCTGAAAAATTCGTTATTCTAGCAGCTATATTGTTTGATCCGTTCTAGATAACAGTACAATAATTGTACCTGGAATCTTGCCAGTACTCCTGGATATGGCTGGTAATTTATCAGAAATGTTTTATCTGCCCGGTCTCTGGGCCGCCAGACAATTCGGCCATATTTATCATATCAGAGAAGACAGGCAATATACAATGTTCCAATGGATCAGGGAATCGGTCCAACACTTATAGTATTACAAATCGATAATTAGCTACGATGTAGTGAATCTTTTACCCCTATATCTTTACAGCACGAGACATATATTTATCAAAAATATACTACAATGCTCTGTATGAGCAGTCTAGACGCGAAACCATTTTTTTCTAGGTATATAATTGACGTAAGAACGTCTCAGACAAGAACACTTACTCAAAACATATACAACAAAATAGGTCAATCATAATCGAAAGGATTTTGGTCATCATATATCTCACGGCAAAAGTGTTCTGGTACGACTTGTATTTCCATTGCAACACTAGCTTGTTCAAGCACATACATAAATTTTTCGATTAATTTCGTTTTCCTAGGATTTGAATTTTTCAAATGGATCGATCGTAGGAAATTTCGCGAAGTAGTGGTTAATCGGCGATTACTGTCAACACAATTAATATTAGTTATACAATTAATTCAATTGTTTACATCGACCATCAATTGATTTTCGATTTTTAATTCAAGATCGAATAGACTAGTAATAATATTGAATTAGTCACTGGTTATCCCAAGGAGGCCACCGTGTCGTACCTCAGGGAGAAAATTATAATTTATAGTTCAAGTTAAACAAAACACCGCCAGCGTGTTGGGAATCCTGAATAATTATTCTTAATAATCTTGATACTGATCTCGTCAAATTATAATTCCACACTTGTTAACCCAGTATCTGCTTTACCAACATGTTAGAGCATCCTGAACATATTTATTTTGAACTTTTGTTTCGCTAATTCAAACAGTGCATCAGTTAATTGACATATTATTGTTTAAATTTTCAGATAATTATTGATCTAAAACGCATACTAACTCTGAATGAAACAGGACGAGACGGGCACCTTTTGAAGATGGGATGTAGCATCCATAGTTAAATATACGATGTTAAATAATACAAAATGGGCAACAAATGGTTGTAAATTTCATCTGTGCAAAGGAGCTAGTAGGAGCTGGCAGTTTTTCAAAATTAGGTTATGAAGACTAAAAATGCCTAAACATTCAATTAAACCTTTGTATTAGATGATTTTAAAATATCACAGAGAAATAAATAGGAAGAAAAAATTGAGAGTGGAAGAAGTCTTGCGTGTAAATGGACTATCGTATAGGCACAAAAAGATTAGCAATATCCCCATCGCAATAAATTTACGCCTCACTGGCAACGTAAAGATGCAGGCGCAAAACAATCATTGTAAGATCACCTCTTTAGGAAACAACACGCTCGCAGATACAGTGAAACGAACAACGCCAGCGCCCTCACCATTGAATAACAGTATAATTATCGGATTCAATAGCAAAATGAAGTTCAATATGAAATTACACAATATGACTAGTGATTATGATGGTCGCTGTCGGAAAAAAAAATAAGTATGCAGTCGATCATGATATGTATTATTGAGTCACTTAACGGAGATGAACAAAATTATTATTGGAGCAACAGTTCAACCAATGCATACATGTAGATACATTCATCCATATAGACATCAATATCCATCCATACATGAACATATCTATATCCAACTCCATCCATCAATCTACATTCATCCATCGACCTCCATCCATCGACCTCCATCCATCGACCTCCACCTATCCATCCATCCACCTCCCTCCACCCATCAATCCACCTCCATCCATCAATCCACCTCTACCCATCCATCCATCCATCTACCTCCAGCAATCCATCCGCTTTCATTCATCCATCCGTCCACCTTCATCCATCCATCTGTCCATCTACATCCATCCATCCATCCACCTCTATCCATCCATCCACTTCCATCCATTCATCCATCCATTCATCCGTCCATCCATCAATTCATCCATCCATCCACCACCATCCATCCATCCACCTCCATCCATGCATCCACCTCCATCCATCCATCCACCTCCATCCATCCGCATACCTTCATCCATCCATCCACCGTCATCCATCTCTATCAATACATCCATCCATTCATCCACCTCCATCCATCCAATCACCTCCTCCATCAATCCATATTCATCCATCCACCTCAATCCACCCATTTCCATCCATCCATTAACCTCCAAACATCCATCCTCTTCCATCCATCCATTCACCTCCATCCATTCATTCACCTCCATGCATCCATCTCATTTGAATCTCTCATCTGAATATTTGTGGAAAACGGTGTCCGGCATGGACACCCGTTCGGTAAAATTAGTGTTCGGCATCAGTACTAACATGGGATTAAAGGTGCCCGGCATTGGTCCCAGCTCGTTGCAACTGGTGTCCAGCAACGACACCGGTCAGCATTGGTTTAACGAGGAATGAAAAAGTGACAATCTCAGATGAACATCGTGGGACGGTGGTTTTCTATTCAGGTGCTGATATGAGTTGTTTCGAGTATTAGCGCTAAATTTCGAAACCGAAATTTAAAACTTTCTCTGGTATCGATCCTTAACTCTATTCTACAATTTAACAATCATCCTTTATAGGAAGTTTATTATGGATGTCAGTGAGATTCTGGGTGTCATGACTCCCTGTTGGCAGGCCAACTGCTCTAAAAGTTTATTTCCGTTTAAAACCTCTTTATTTGGTTCTGTTTAGTGGCTGATAACAGCCCGTTTATACTGAGCTCACTTATGGATTTATGTTGTTATCCCAAATATACGTAATTTCAATTTGTGAACGATTCAGAATTCGATATCACCGAATTTCGTGTAAGCTCTCAATATATTCATATACACCACATTTTATAAACCTTGATTGTTAGTAGTGTATATACTATTCATCTAGCTAAGTGTAGTTAACTGTCAATTACTAATGTTATGCTCATCTCTGTGACAATGGGTATTAGCTTAAACTTCTGTAGAGCCCGGACCAGAGTAATTCCTTGGTTCGCCAGTGGTTTGAACGATAAAACCTTTCTTGTCTCGTTTTGAATGAACCCCATTCCTTACCTGATATTTTGCGTGTACGCCTATTATTGATTTTTGGTTGTTCGCTTCCTCCCACAGAGCACGTAAGAGATTCTGTCTCAAACAGTACCAGCCTGCATAAGTCTGTTGCCCTCGTTGCGTCATTAGAATAAAGAAGGAATAGAACCAATTCCTCATTATCCCCTATACATTAGCGTGCGGACCGAAGAACCTATCTGGGAGTGCAACAGTGAAAATTGAAACATTTCCCACACGTTCACAACACTCTCCTAACCACACACTGTGTCACACAAACAGTTTCAAAACTACTTCTTGCACCACACCAACACAACCCAACCACATACTACAACACCACAACCCCTCTAACCACTTCCTCCAACACACCATCAATCCTCCTGAACACATACAGCACAAGCCCGAAGCACCTCAAATCCTTTACTACACCGCACTGACAACCTCCAAGCTACATCCTGCATCACACCAACATCCCCTATTCACCACCTTGCACTCTTACAGCTACACCTCATTCCTCTTTCTCTTCAGCCAGCTGCAGCCCGCGTATCACCGGTGGCGCTATTGTTGTCTGCAGTGCAGCCCGGGCTGAGGCTAACCTGGAATGCTCAAACAGATCGGAACACATTTGGTGGAAAAGGTGATGCATCTGGCCGGGACGCTGAATAAATGATGGTCACGGATTGTCCACTCCAAAGAGATTTCCTTTGCTGCTGCCCACATGCGTGTGGTACGAGCTGCTTATGGAAGTCAGTAAAATCAGTGTAAGTGAGATTCAACGTTGCAACAGTCATATCAACGACAACGTAACATCGACAACATGACCTAACCAGTGAAATCCAATGACACAATTGCACTCATGACAATCTTCGAAAGAACAGAATCACAGATGATTGTAACTGAAATATCTGAAACACTAACATCAGGTCCAAAAAGCACACAAGTTTTAATATCAACGGCAGATTTGACACCAACACCACTTCCAACGACAACACGAGATATAACATTAACATAATATCCAATATCAACACAATTTCATTCATGGTCATAACTTCTCAACGAACCATTTCAACTTTCTCTCAACTTACAGTTCCGAAACATTTTAAGCCCCATCTTATTTCTCACTCCAGCAATGTCTCCGCTCAGTACGCTTCCGTGTTCAAACCAGCCTTCTTTTGTGCAGGGCGCAGAGGAGGCGCTCAATGCGCACCGAACAGCGATGGTACAAACACAGACTTATTACGACAGAAACGAATTTACAATACAAAACTGTAACTGCGTCATGTATACTACAAAATATTTTGTAATAAAGACAAAACGATTAAATTTCCAGAGGAATCGTGGTTTAGCAATTCCGTTGGATCGCTACAAAATATACTTTTTTCTATGATTACAAGTAGAAATCTAGAAATAAATGATAAACTTGAGCCGTTCAAGAATGTTTACATCTGGTATTTGTAGGTTTTTATTTGAAAGTAATGGAAGTAGAGGATTTGAGTTCATTATAAATGAAAATAGATTTTTTAGAACCACCGACTCCCCTACAACTATATTTAGTTTGTATATCATGGCCAGTTGTGTTTTGAAGTAACACAGGAGTAATTATTAAGTCTATGTTTTTTTCTTCCCAGTGAAGTTGAACGAAGAGATCGTTATCTCAAAGAAAGTCGTACAGCCAAACGGTTGTTTTGGTCACCCACATCTCCGCAACGCCATATGTGAAACGTTTGCATATGTAGATTCAACCAACTGTTCCTCAATTTCCTTCCGCGCATTGCCTATCATCATATATGCTAACTGTGTATAATCTCGGACTATTAATATTATATAGGAACCGGAATAATGTTTATTAGATATAATTATGATATCTTATCACTGCAGAGAGGTGGAAGTAAGGATATCTATCGCTTTCTGTTGATGTGTCTTCTTTACAATCAGTTGATGATATTGTTCACGAACGTTTAGGAGGCAACGTTAGCTATTGTGATAGCTCTTCGTGATGTGTTATTAGCCAATAAGCAGCAGGATGGCCACGAACAAGATGTGTTTAGACTTCAATAATTTTTATTGTCTGTAGCACAACATTTAAAAAAGATCAGCCGTTCTCTGCTTGCGTTCAAGGTTCCTCTGAAACGGCACTTTTCGAGTGATCAAATCATATATATTCAGTTCAGGGTGTGCAATTGCAGTCCCCGGCGTATCAAGCCTTACGCAACTAAATAAATAAGAATTTAATGGGAAGTTTAATTAATAACTGTTTTAGGTCACTTTACTTCAGATATCACTTCAATTTTGCATCTACAACTTTGTGTCATGTCCTTCCGCCTATGGGTAACAATTACGATTTGCGTATAGTGTTTATTACCTGTTCCTCCTTGCGCACCATCATTATTAAGAGACCATTTTACTACCTGTCCAAAATTTTGTGTTCCTCCTCAAGCAAGCCAGTGTAACCAATATAAATTCATGCTATTTCCAGAGAGGTCAAGTAGATTTACCGGCCAATCAGATTTACAACTGGAACAAATCACCCGCTTACATGTAATAAAACAAGTAATATGTCCGGGACAGCATCGGGAGAAATGTTGTGTTATTTTTTCCGTTTTTCAACACAAACCCGGCTTCTTGTTTGTGTGTTGTTTAGCCTAATTACAATAGTCATGATGACGATCATGTTAGGTATAATAATGATTCTGATTCCTGGTATCAACCCAAAATACACAATAGCTAGGTGCCCTTTAGAGAATTACCGTGTGGGTTTGAAGGTATCACGAAAAGAACTAGACTGTTTATTGTAATGCCAATAATTTGCCAATTGAATAGCGGGGTGGATTTCTTCATAGTAAATAAATTCGTTATGTAGTCGAGATGATCAGTAACGAAATATCGGTACTGCATCGGGAGGCGAAAAGAATGCGTACACGCACAGCTGTGATAGAATGCAACAGCGTTCATACGGACAAAAATAAAAATGTATTCATATTTAAACAGTAAGAATCATTGTTTACACACGAACAGAAGTTCGTACCTATCAGAGTTGATAAACTTCTTACTTTACAGGGGAGCGTTCTAAGACTTACGACCGACTTCCGGTGTAGGTGTGTCACTTAATCTAATCTAACCTCATTATGCTGAGGTGATGTGGGAGTAGCATGAATAGGGCCTTCAAGATTGTACAATAAGTGCAAAATTATGAAGAAACACTTAGCTCGACCTATGGGAAACAATGCAATTATTTTTCTTATTTGCTGATCAGAGTAGAATTCCTGGTTGTTAGAAGGCCTGATGTAATTACATTGAACGATGTTAATACTGATGATCGCCGAGCTCAAATAAGCCCTATTGAAGAAATTGGTTCAACGTTATAAATTTTATTGTTGTGCAGAACCAAGTTTTGAGTTGAGCATTACATTTACGAAAATGCGTATCAGGTATTTTAAAGTGTAACATCCCTTGCACGTGCCTCGCGGAGTAGCTGCCTGACGTATGACATGTGACCATGGTTCATACATGGGTAATACCTGGACGGGTCGCTATCCCTGGCGCTAAATTCTTTTATAGCTAACGTCAGATCAACCCCTATCATCTCCGCCAACTGCCTTATCAGCCCAAGTTGTTCCGACTACCTACCTACGGTACCATTTTTTAACAGCGAACATTCATAGCGTTCCTCAGTCACACCAGCCACTGTCATATCTGCCAGTGACATTCTGGCGAAAATCTGTTTCAGCCCACGTCAGAATCAGCCACCAGTCGTAACATTTTACCGGTTATCACTTTAATGGAACTTTTCCTGCCCAACCTAACCCAAGCTAGGGTACGTGTTTCTAACCCGCGGGGCAGAGGTACGTATTTCTAACCCGCGGGGCAAACATACGTATTTTTGTAGGGTACGTAATGCCGTTTTTTAGCGTTTTTTATTGAAATTTCATTAAAGCGATAACTGTTAGGTTGGTACGCCTGTTTCGGTCTAATGACAGTGGCAGATATGACAGTGGCAGATTTTGAAGTGGTAGAAAATGCGTGTGGGCTGAATCATCGTTAGGTAGAAAGCACGTGGGATGAAAGA
>SDVV010021797.1:0-13063 GCA_016164225.1 Gammarus roeselii
CTACTGTGAGGTAGGGAATTATTTGTAGTTAGCTCTAGCAACTGTAGCTACACCGTGGACGTGACAGGTCGAAGACGATGGCGTCATTCGATTGAAAATATGAAGGTAATTAGTCATTCGAATTAAGATTACAAATGCCCCCGATATCACCAGTCTGGATTTTGGGTTGTTAAAGGAACAAGATTTCCAATCATTTAACATGTTCAATCTATGTGTGTAAAATTAAGTAATAAGGATGTTAAAGAAAAAGGTACATAAAGGTTGGGCAATGAGCGAAGATGCAAAAACCCAATCACACACAGCGCTTCGATGTCAATCCTGTCGTATGCCTTTTTCAAATCCATGAAGGCCCAAAACACATCTTTCTCCTTTGCAAGGTGCTTCTCACAGACCTGTCACACTGCAAAGATCTAATCGGCACACCCTCTACCGCTCCTAGAGCCAAACTGTTCCTCTCCTATTGCACAATCCGTGCATTCTTTAATCCTTTTGATCAGCACTCTCCCGTAAAACGTACCGAGCACACATAACAAACTGATACCTTTTTAGTTGCAGCATTAATTTTTATCTCGTTTGCCTATACACAGTGGGACAATGCAGGCACTGCGCCACTCAATTGGTACTACACCCGCCGCAACACATGTGTTCAGTAGCCTCACCAACCATTCGACAATCGTTATTTCACCCATTTTCAAGCACTCGGTCGCAACGCCATCCAAACCAGGAGCTTTTCCTACTTTCATCACCTTGACCGCATCCTGCACCACTTCCCTAGTAGTGTCCGCAACAAGTCTCTCTCCCAAAACCGGCATCCGCGCACCACCACCCACAGCAACAATGTCAGCCTCTCTGTCGTCCTCGACATTCAACAATTAATCAAAATACTCGTCACACCTTTCCCGTATTCCGCCACTTTCCATCAACAACCGGCCGTTTTCATCTTTCACCGCCTCCTCTTTTCCGGTCTCTCCTTTTCTCACCCTCTTAACCTTTTTCCAGAACACTTTTTTGGTTCTCCAAATTCTGGCACAACCGTAGGCCCCACCTGGCATCAGCGTCCCTTTTCGCTCTCCTCACCACTCGCTTTACCTCCTTCCTCTTCTCCTTATAGTTGTCATAGGCCACCACAGACCGCGCTTGCAACCACTTCTCAAAAGCTGTTCTTTTCTGCGCCACTCTCAGTTTGACCTCCTCGTTCCACCGCTCGGAGCCCTTCCGTCTGCACCCGCCCACATGGCGCACACCACACACATTTCTCGAACATCGCAACAAGGCATCTCTAAACGTCTCCCATTCTTCCTCCATATCTTGCAAGTTCTGCTCTCTCACGTGGTCATATTCCTCCCTCAACGCCCGCTGGAACTCCTCGGCTTTCCTTTTCACATTTAGCTCATTCACTTTCACTACCTCTCTTCTTCCTCCCACTCTTTTGTTCTCCTTCCAACTATGCTCCAATTTTAATCTTCCTTCCATCAGCAGATGATCAGACACTCCTCCACCCTCCCCTCTCAACACCCACACATCCAACAGCCTCTTCACCACTCTCCTCGAAATCAGCACAAAATCCATCAGGGGTCTCTCCACCACTGCACCATGGGCCATCCTCACCCATGTGTACTTGTGGATATCTTGCTTCTTGAACAGGCTGTTTCCGACAACCAGCTCTTTCTCCATGCACAAACCTATAAGGTTTTCTCCTCTGTCATTCTTACCAAGAACGTCATACCTCCCTATCACATTATCCACTACTGCATCTCCAACTCCCGTATTAAGGTCACCCAGTACAACCACATTGAATTGAATTCCAAAAGTCTCAATACACTCGCTCAGGTCAGTCTAAAATTTCTCTCTCTCCTCCTCAATCCTCTCGGTACCAGGTCCGTACGCACTCACAAATGCCTATTTTTCTACGCCTAACTTTACTGTCATTCACATCAGTCTTGAGGGACTCCTCTTTCCACTCAGTAACGCTACTAGCCATTCGGTCACTCGATAACAACTCCACACCTTCTCATGCCCAACCTTCATCGATGCCTGACTTTCTTCCACTTACCACTCCAAACTCACACTCGCCCTTACCATTCAACTTAGTCTCACTCACGCCAACACATCTAACTTCCTCCTCACAATCATCTCACTAATCTCTCGCCTCTTTGCTTCATTCGTACTACAACCACGCACATTCAGCGACCCTAACAATAGGGTTCAGAGAGGCGTGAGCCTCTCCTCTCCCCGCTCGTCTTGCCGTCTTTTAGTGAGAATTTTACAGACGAGGGAATTCCTAGCCCCCTCGCCCCGCCCCTTATTAGTCGCCTCCTACGACACGCAGAGGTGGCGGTAGCACTATTCTAAGCTCGGGCTACAGGGCTCCCCTTTTATTCGCCTCCTACGGCACGCATGGGGTTACGGTAGCAATATTCTAACACCCCTCTTACGGGGTGGGTATGTAGTAATGACAAAACCACAAAAAATTTATTGACAAATGCCAGTGTGTTGCAAATAGAGCATTTATGCTAGGCTAGTAGTGCTGTAACAAGGGATAATAGTAAGTAAATTGCTGGACTCTTCTTCCGGCGACGCAGGATCGAATCTTGGTGAGGACTGAAGTTTTTCCAATGATGAATTCACTGTCCTATACTTAAGTCTTTCAACGTTTTTGTCGGTATATTCTCTCTAAGGGATAATAATAAGGGTGGTCCTACGTACTAAACTATACTTTAAACTTTCGTTTTAATTTTATTCTTGTCTGGAGCTACCGGGCGTTGGATTTTCTTTAACCTAACACTCAACATATGTTTGGCTGAAAAGATTCTGTGTTCTTCACCATGCACTCTGTTTCTGATGTAGGGGACCAAATCTTGCGTCAAACTCTTACCGTCCAAATGATCAGCAAGCACTTCTTCTTATAGCTGGAGTGTGCCATCAATCGAGGGTGCCTCCAACCGAGGATACCTCCAACCGAGGATAGCTCCAACCGCAAACTCCAATTGCCCAAATGACCCTGTCTTCTTTTTACAGGAGCTAGAGTGCGCCACCAACCTCCAAAACCTCTTGTTCTGCATGCACGCCTTCCTCACCGCGAAGGTGGCAGCTGTGGATCCCTCCTTCCTCAAAGGACCTCCAAAGACGCCTTCCTAAAGCCACCCCAGACCTTTAGGGCAGGCAACAGTGGGACGCTAAAGAAGACTGACCATGGTGAGTTCTCGATTGATCTTGGTATATTACCTTATTTGAGGCATGGGCACTGAAATTTCCCGTGGGTGAAGCCGAGTGGAAAAGGGGCTTGGGCTAATCAGTGCTATTGCCCAGTCACGTATTACCAGAACCTCTTAAGAGGGGCGTGTGCAGCCGTACCCTCTCCGTACCCTCTCCTCGGTACGCACATAAACTTGTTCATTTTCCTTTTCCCTTTCCAGTTCGGCCTTCTACATGACATGAGTTGTACTTTAGTGGACCAATTCGGCGAAATAGGCGCCCCATGCTTGTAAAGTTATGCGTGTCATGACTACTTATTTCAAGTCTTATGTTGTTGTTGTTGTAGATGAGTAAATGGATAAGGTTATGCCGGCATTTCTATGCCAATAAAAAACGCTTTCCATACAGCGGATAATTGATAGGATGGATGTTGGTCACCAATGTGATCCCAAAATTGTAGCTAGTAAGGTGGGATGTAATGGGAACTGACTCTAACTGCTATTGCCATTTTATTTAAAAAATGTTTGTACAATTTTCCTATTGTTTGATTTGGTCAGAGTAGGATTTCGCTTGGTTCTTATTCTTTCATGAACGGAAAATTTTACTAGAGGCTCGATAGACAAATAAATAAGATGCAAAAGGTAAATTCCTCTTTTCTCAAACACCAACAAAATGTGTCCTTTTATCGCCGTGGCCGAGTTTGAGGCCGCCGTGGCCGAGTGGTTAGCGTGTCCGACTGCAGTGTCAGCCTCTGGTGACGCATGTCGCGAGTTCGAGCCTCGGCATGGACACGGCGGTCTTGTGGCGGGGAGATTGGGTACCTCCCCCCTCTGTGTCAGCCTAACTTAGTCACCCTCCTAACTAGGGGGAAACGGCTGTATGTCTATACATACATACATACACTTTCTCGTACAACCAGGATCTTATTCTGTTCTCTTCTATGTAGCCTTTCATTCAGTACCTTAAAATCCTTCTGGCAGTCATAAATTCCTTGCTCCTTTCATATTCGTATGAATATGATCCTTGCTCCTTGCTCGTTTCATATTCGTATGAATTTGATCGCATTTGGGAAAAATGAAGTAAATAATTACATTTTCACATTACTTTGCGTGACTTCTGCAAAGTAGAGTTGGACAAATTACTCTGAAAATGTAATTTGTTACATTATTTTGTTCCGTTCTGGTCGTTATTATATGTAGCATGTTTTCTGAACGCGTGAGGTGTCCCAGTACCGTCTCATATTCCCATGTTTTCGAGTACCTTACTAGGCGCGTAGCTTGCGGCGCTTAATCTCTTAGTTTTTGTGGCTGTTTTGCGCCAGCTCGTGCAGTCAAAGAGCTACGGCTGGCGTTCACTCCGGAAGCCCAGATACCTACTGACATGTGCGTGTTGGGCATTGTATTAGACTCTCGTCCCCGAGAAAATGTATGCTTTCTCACGGGTACTTCCGTAGATCACGAACCGACATGATATCATGATTGAGCTTGCCGGATGCGATCACGACGCTATGACGTGCTCGACCGACCGTACCGAGAGCGCCTCCGCACCGCAGGCACAGATCGGAAGGGGTGTTGCCCAGTTCGTGTGGGTATGACTCAGCATCGACCAGGGAACCCTGTCATCTTCGGACATCCCAACTCCTCTACCTCCACCTCCGGTGTGTGACTCTGTATGACCGTGTTGACTCTGAACAGCCGGCACAGATGTAGCAAAATGTGTATGTATCTGTTTCTGCGTAGATTTGTTGTCTGCAGGGGAGTGGTGGTGTAAAGGGAGACTAAGCGTGATGTCGGTGTGTTATGTTTGTTTTGGTGTGTGGTCGTGAGTTCTTAAGGTGTTGACAGGGATGGGCTAAGTCTGAAATCTAGTTTAAAAATTGTGCTCCACTCATATCTAGATGATATTTGAGAGGAAGTACTTTGTTTTCCTCATGCAGGTGGAGAAAAGGCGCTGTCTCTGCCCAGCACCTCGCAATGCGTTGCGGGGTTTATTTTTGTGTGGTTGCAAGGTCAAAGGACCAGGCAGTTTTTGCGTAGAAAATGACGGGTTTAAAGAATTGTTTGAATAGTGTTATTAATTTCTTGGTGTTCGTAGGTAGTTTGTGTGAGTACCCGGGGTACGTTTAGTCTAATTTTGATTTGGGTGATGCTCTTGTTTGGGTGACGTTTCAACGTCATTCTTGTGTCAAATAATATTCCATAGATCGTGGTGCTGGATCTCAAGGGTATGAGAGTGTAGTTGAGTGTAACACGAAGGTGGATGGGTGTTCAATAATGTGAAGGATGGCTTGCGCGCGGAATGTCCTACAGTCAGACTTCAAGTGAGTTCAAATATTAGTGGAGCTGTAATGCTGAGGTCTCGTGTTTGCGGTGTTGTGTGATGATTGTTATATCATCCGCCGATAAGCTGCTGTAGGTGATGTGTTGTGTTGGTGTGGGCAGGTCGTGCATGAAGGCGTTGAAGAGTGATGAGGAAAGTACGCAATACTGAGGAACACTATTGGGGAAACGACGTGTATGTGTTGTTTCGTTATTGTAGACAGTTTGCGCGTGATTACCAGAGAGGAAATAAGCAAGATACTTTATATAGTTTAGATGGAAGGATGTGGGTGTTGAGTATTGTATTCATGAGGGCGTGTCATGGAACTGTGCGGAAGGCCTTACTAATATCATTGGCGCATACCAGTGTACGTGGGCTTTCGTTCAGGACTTCTGGATGGTCTATGTTAGGCTGGAGAGCAGTGGGGTTGTGGAATGTAATCTTCTGAACCCGTGATGTGGTGCGGTGATTGGGATATGGGCATTACTTTTTTTAGAACAATTCTTCAACGTTTTCAAAACTTTGGAAGGAGATAAATGTAGGTCTGTATGAGGTTTGCTCTGTGAGGTCTTGCTGGATTTTCGGATTGGTATAATTTTCGCTTGTTTCATTGTGTTGAGTAAGCTGTTGTGACAATGGATAGGTTAAAGATGTATGTGACGATCCTGATGGCGTGTGGACTTAGATGTTTAAGATGAAAGTATGATATGCCGTTAGAGCCCATTACTGAAGAGTTTTTGGTCTGGCTATGGTCAGGGCTTATGCTAAGGGAAGGTCAATGTTTGGGTCAATCTGTAACTTGTGCAACTACCTGAGTATCTTCCTATTGACTAGATCGTGTGGCTGGTGGAATATTCGTACAGTGTTTGTTGAGTGTATCTACTTGCTGTTAGTCTGATGTTATGGTGTGAGTGTTGGGTGGAAGGATGTAGCCTCGTGTGAGTCTATGTAGTGTGTTTATGTTGTTGAGTCTCCTGATTAGTTTCTATAATTTGATGGTAAGGTTCTGAAGTTGGTGTTCGCCAGTACATCCTGCCATAAGTTCGCTTGTTGTTCACGAGTGTCTGCACCTATTTTATGCTTCTATCGTCGGTAGGGAGTACAATATGGAGGTGGTTTCGCTACCGAGAAGGTTGGATTACAGTTACAGGTGAGCCCGGCGGGTATGTGTAGACTCTCTGTCTGTGTGGTTAAGTATTGTGGTGAAGAGTTTTGTGACAGCGTCAAACAGATATGTATTGTATGACGTCAAAGTCGTTTGTATTCGTCCTATTCTCTGCACTTCTAGTGACGAAAAGTGTGTGGGGCTTGTTGTGGATTTGGAATCGAAGTTGCTACTTGATACCTATTGGGAGGTGGTCGGAGGACACGTCGTGGTGGGCAGATCATAGTCAGTTTAGAGCTTGATTAGGAGAGCCGACTGAGACGTCATGAGAGGTTTGGGGTGAGTTTTAGTCGAAAGGTTGGCGGGTGAGTGTGCCTGGGTTATTTAATGTGATCAGTGTGTCTTAGTTGGTCAATGAGGACATTAGCTATTTGGTCTGTGTTGTGGGGGTTAGCCGGGGGTTATCATGTAAGTTAAAATCACCTAGAGCGAAAGTGTTGGTGGTGGCGTTGAGGCTGTCAAGGTGAGGTGTGTTTTGCGGTTGACATGAGCTGGATGGAGAGATACACATTTTAAAAATATTATATTTTTCTTGTGAAGTTTAATGAGAACTGCTTGCACTTCTAGTGTGTTATGGAGTGAAGTATACGCAAGCGTGTGCTGTTGTGTTAGTGAACTAAAGGTTTTTGTGTAAGAGTGTAATGAGTCCACCACCGCTGTCGCTGTTGGGGTTGGGAAGTTCATGGCGTTCCGTTGTGTATCCAGGAAACTTCTGAGTCTTGGATTTTTGTTCAAGTTTAGTTTCTTGTACCAAGACGACATGAATGAGGGGTTTGTGTGGAGAAAATGCTTTACTTCCATTTGTTTCTCACCAATGCCGTTTGTGTTAACTTGTAATATTTTCAAATGTCCAACATTGGTTTGGGGTTGTTGCGATGGTGCAGGCAGTGGCGGTGAGGTTGATGGGTTTGAGGGAGAGTGATGTGGCGAGGCAGGGCTAGAACGAAGAAGTTGTGTTGACAGGGGCTGCAGCGCTGGTCACGAGCTGCTGGCGGAGCCGGCAAAGACCACCGAACGCACATGAGATGGGCCGTCCAGTGTGGGAGGGGTGTTATTGTTTTAGATCTGTACTAATGTTATTGGGTTGCGCGACAGGTAATGAATTGCCACGCATCATTGTGCTCAACGCATGTCGAGGCGACAACACAGAATCACGCCAACACGACGCAGGTCCCAGACGCAGACACCGCAAGCAGGCCATCTTGTGGATGATCAGTCCGACGCTAGAAGGCTCCCTCTTGTTTGCTTGATCTCGTCATTTCGAATGCAGTGCAGTTGGCGGTGGCATGATATCTCCAGTTAAAATTTTGTTGGAATCAGCTGCAGTTAACGTAATCATCTACCAGCCACACTAAGTTGACGGATGTACGGTACGCGCTGGGACCTTTGCTCAATCGTTCTAATGACATGGGATGCAGGCGTATTCAGCTAATGTT
This sequence comes from Gammarus roeselii, assembly GCA_016164225.1. Taxonomy (NCBI): domain Eukaryota; kingdom Metazoa; phylum Arthropoda; class Malacostraca; order Amphipoda; family Gammaridae; genus Gammarus; species Gammarus roeselii. The sequence goes on from SDVV010021797.1 coordinate 8,116, forward strand.
ATTATCCATAAGATTCATCTCCAAAGGTTTACTTCAGTTATCCTTTAGATTTACTCAGTGAAGTGGAACCGTAATTCTTTTTCTGTCTCTTGCAGGCGCCACGAAGAAGAGTCAGACCTCTGAGTAGATTTTTGAAGATGTAACTCTCGATATGCAAAACCCTCCACCTACGGCGACCCTTCTAGGAAGCAATCTATGGGTCGCTATTCCTTTCGATTCCAATGTCGTCTTCTCCGCATGCGGAATGTTGAAAAAGAAATAGAAAAGTCACCTGCACTAGTTGCTGTTCCGCCTCTCGTCCCACCCCCCTCGGACGTGGAGGTTGTGATGCACTCACTGTTCCGTTTATCAATCACCTCTGAGGACACTTACAACTGTCTAGTGTCCTATAGTTGAGACCATCAACAAAATGAGGCAGAGTAAGGAAGGGACACGATCACGTGACTCTGATGTTAACAGCACAGCGTAGGTTGTAACTATTACACGATGTTGTTCGTAGATTGGAAATTAATTTGTATGAATTTAGACAATTCAGTTATCAATATAATAAATTGGGAGTATCCCGACTGCCGTGTTCAGCATCCAGGAATTAGTGTTGATATTTCCAGCTCAAAACACGAATGAGCTTTTCATCTCAGAGATATTTCCGAAGAATAAAAAAAATGTTCAGGTAAATGGTAGGTTCACTTTTAGATGTTGGATATTGATTATTTGGAGAGTTCACTTCAAGGGATGTTTGGTAAACCTTTAGTGGAATTCAATTTCGTAGACTTATCCCAAGTATGGTGAAAATGTGTAGGATTTTATCCGAATTGTTCTTGGATTTGAATACTCTGGCAAATTTGTTGTGAAAATAGAGAAAACGTGGTTCCATAGAACGTTGATAACACACCGCATTCGGTCTACTTGTTCTGCACTACACATAATTAAACAAGCAATTAGGCAACATGGAATGCATTATTGTTTTTCTGGCCGAGATGAAGGATGTGTTTGCGAATCATTTGAGTGATAAGCATTGTGTGTGAAAGATTGACTGCATTGGCTCTGACATCGACGATTCCATCGACTGGTAAGTAATATCTAAATAATATTGTTGGGTTGTTTATAGGTCATCTAAGATCGACGTTCAGTAAGTGAAATACACCACAACGACGTTCAGAAATAGAATTCCATTTGTGATGAGTTAACCCTTTAACGGGCAGAAGGGTTTCTTGGAGCTGAATAAAATCATTTGGTGATGGACAATTCAAAGGGTTGAAATATAGTCCTCTGTTTCTGCTTTCGTTGAAAATATCGGAGGACTGTTGTAATAACTCACGACCGTTTACATTCGACTTTTGTGACCCCTGGGGTGCCTAGCAGCCCTGGGGTGCCTGGCAACCCTGGGGTGCCTGGCAACCCTGGGGTTCCTGGCAACCCTGGGGTGCCTGGCAACCCTGGGGTGCCTGGCAACCCTGGGTGCCTGGCAACCTTGGGGTGCCTAGCAATCCTGGGGAGCCTATCAACCCTGGGGGACCTAGTGCCCCTAGGGTTCAAAGTCAGGCAAACGAATCAGTCAGGCAAACGAATCTTAAAGCAGTCATTTCTGTTGAGTTCTATATTGCCGAAGAGTGCAATCGAGTGCGTACCCAGGTAAGGGGTGTAGGAGCGCCTCCTCCTTAGGAGGTTCAAAGTGTTAAAAAGTCTTGGATCTGTTTATACTGGTTAGGCAGTTCGACGGTATCGCTCTTCCACCCTGCATTGAAGATTCTGTACGATTTGCATTGTGATCTACTTAGTGGGTGCATGGAACGTCAAATAACAGGGTTTTCTTTCATCTAAGGTCCCCTCTGTGAGTGCTTGGTTGCTAAATTCATGTGCTTTAGATAGTATTCTAGCCAAATATTTCGGAGCGTGATGACCATGGATGGCACTTGCTAGTTTTATTTTTGTGGTAAAGGCATCCACATTAGATGTGTGCGAGGGCCAGAAGTGGTGGACGTTGGAACGAAAAGTGTCCGTAAGGTCCTTCAATGTTGGTATTTGATTTTCCCAATCTATCCTATGGTGGAATTTCTTCCATGGCATTTAGAACTTGTGATCTTATGGTCTGTATCCTCCGCTATCAGCCGTGTAGAAGAAAACTGTGGTGCTTGACTACATGGACACAACCATGAGGTAGAGAACTAATAGTGGCCCTCCTAATCGTACTTAAGGATTTCAAGCATAATCTCAATATTGTGAGCTAGTAAACAGGACTCAAATGCTCATAAAGAACGTGTCGTTTCTAGTGAATTTCATCTTGCTTTTACTCGTATAATTTTACGGTGATATTTACTCCGAAAGGCCAATAAAATTGTGTATGACCTAGTATATTCCCATACGATCAATTATTTCTTGTTTTCTGGTATATGGTAGTTGTGTAGACGACAATAAGAGGGCGGTAGCCTTTTTATAACAATTGTATGCTCATTCTCTGTTGAAATAAGGCAATGTGAAGATGTTGTTCGTGTTTGGAAGGTTGTGAGCTCGATTTGTGCTTTTCTCTTTGTATCAAGTAAGAATTGAGTTTGGTATGATGTCACAGTTCACTGATGAAATTCTGGGCCATACTTGGTAAATTCAATCTCTGGCTCACTTGTCGTGTGCTCCTTGTCTTCAAGAATATGTTACTCACTTGATCGTCGAATAAACGTTGTCCTATTGCACTCCTACAAGATCCTTGCCTGGCCATTGATCTTCCTCCAATTTACCTCTATTAACAGTAGCTTGTGTTGGTAACTGTAGCTCTTACGCTGGATGGTATATTTTCACATCTTTTTGTCCATCAACTCGCACTGACGCTGGGATCTGTTGGTTCCATGTAGTTCTGGTGCTGAAGATGTCTCACTGATGTATTCTATTACGTTAAAGTGTTACATCTAGGCTCAAGGTTGGGCCACAACACTGTGTTATGAAAGCGGTTCGTGTCTAGTTGTTTTTGCTGTTACATTCATTTTGTCAGAAATATTTTTGCTTTTACATTCATTTCGTCGAAAACAAAATGAAGCCAACAAAATAAAAAGAACTGATCGGTATTTTGCAACGTTTTTTTATATTACGTGTTTTTTTTCATGTAATTTTGAAGTTGAAATTGTGATTTGCCTTTGTTAGTTTGGTACTTTTGTCAGTTGTCTGTTATTAACAGAAACCCACATAATTGCCTATTGATATCAGTGATCTCATAATTTACGCAATGAGTTACAACAACTTATTCAAAAGCAATTGAACGTGTCATGCAATCTGTTGCGGTATTTCTCTAAGATGAACATGAATTAGGCTATATCTATGATTATTCTTGCATGAATATTCTTTCAAAAGTGTATGATAAGACAGGAAGTTTCTAGTCGAGACACTGCTAGTCGAGACACTGCTAGTGGAGACACTGCTAGTCGAGACACAGCTAGTCGAGACACTGCTAGTCGGTACAGGTTGTGATTCTGTGAATCGGTATTTAAGTTGAAAAAATTTAGTTCCTATTTTTTTAAATTGTATGTATCGTAGTAGTTTAATGCTTCTAAAACAGTCAAACAAGAACCATGCATTTAGGTAGAAATGAGATGGAAGGACTACTTCATTTCTTCCAATCTGAAATATGATTGTACTGCAACGCCGGGTCATACTAGACATGTATGCGAACACCCCTCACTTCGGGCTACCGACCTCGCATTCAGCATCCGATTCGCAACAGATTGTAGGAGGAGATTGAAAGGGCGTCAACTACAAAGGCCATTCAATGGTATTCATGCCGTAGCTGAGATACGTAGTCAGACCTGGGCATAATAGTGTTACTAATTACATTCCAAAGGATTTTGTCCAACTGTACCCCATGGAACTCGAGTTCAGTAATGGACAAATGTTTTATTGACCGTAATTTTACCTGGGGATTCGGCCTAGTGGGCGATTGGGGATTCCTGGAAAATTCGGCCTGGTGTCTATCTGTAATTTTCCCGACCATGTAAGTAGATAACCCACGTCAAAACAGTCCAGTAACCGTTGCATAGAAGATAGTGAATGGGGGATGGGTGCAGCCTTTGGTCTGGTCTTGTTCAGAATAGTCTCACAATGACAGCCTGGTGGCGTCACGGTTACTGTTTGTGAAAAATGCTATAGGACGCCTATTGTTGAAAAGACTTTAAACTACGGTCTCCTCTTCAAATGAATAATGGTGATTAATTTCGAAATAAGGGTTGACATGTGTGGGGAGTATAAATAACATGTTTCTGCATGTTTTGACTATTCATGAAAACATAATGTGGAGCGTAGCTGTCGTCCTCGTCGTGGCATGCATTTCATCGATACAAAAAGAGGAAACCAAAATTTTGGTAAATGAACTAACAATTCCCAAATCGGAATTTTTATATGTGGAATACAAGCATTTACATTACGCAGAACAACAAATGAAATATGTTACAGTTCTCAATATTCATCAGTTTTAAAACAACAGAAGTTGAATAAAAAAAACCCCAACTGGGGGTTAGAAACGACAGCTGAGAGCCCGGTCAGTTTGAGAACTGGTGTCATTCCACCAGTAAAACGAAGAGTAGACCTTTTGGCGAGAGAGTTTCATTGTAACTGCAAAGCACGGAAGAGCATTCGTGGCGAGCTTTGCTACAGGAAGAATGAGGTGATTGCTCCTCCGATGGTGTCTTGACCTCCGACCGTCCTACGATGGTAGAGTAGAGGGTGTCTGAGAAAGAAATGACTCCGATGGTGTTTTGACGTCCGACCGTCCTACGATGGTAGAGTAGAGGGTGTCTGAGAAAGAAATGACTCCGATGGTGTCTTGACGTCCGACCGTCCTACGATGGTAGAGTAGAGGGTGTCTGAGAAAGAAATGACTCCGATGGTGTCTTGACGTCCGACCGTCCTACGATGGTAGAGTAGAGGGTGTCTGAGAAAGAAATGACTCCGATGGTGTCTTGACGTC
>SDVV010021798.1:0-13062 GCA_016164225.1 Gammarus roeselii
GCACCAGCCTCAGTAGCACCATGCTCAGTAGCACCAGCCTCAGTAGCACCAGGCTTAGTAGCACCGGGCTCAGTAGCACCATGCTCAGTTGCACCAGCCTTAGTAGCACCAGGCTTAGTAGCACCAGCCTCAGTAGCATCAGGCTTAGTAGCACCAGCCTCAGTAGCACCATGCTCAGTAGCACCAGCCTCAGTAGCACCAGGCTTAGTAGCACCGGGCTCAGTAGCACCATGCTCAGTTGCACCAGCCTTAGTAGCACCAGGCTTAGTAGCACCAGCCTCAGTAGCATCAGGCTTAGTAGCACCAGCCTCAGTAGCACCATGCTCAGTAGCACCAGCCTCAGTAGCACCAGGCTTAGTAGCACCGGGCTCAGTAGCACCATGCTCAGTTGCACCAGCCTTAGTAGCACCAGGCTTAGTAGCACCAGCCTCAGTAGCATCAGGCTTAGTAGCACCAGCCTCAGTAGCACCATGCTCAGTAGCACCAGCCTCAGTAGCACCAGGCTTAGTAGCACCGGGCTCAGTAGCACCATGCTCAGTTGCACCAGCCTTAGTAGCACCAGGCTTAGTAGCACCAGCCTCAGTAGCATCAGGCTTAGTAGCACCAACCTCAGTAGCACCAGGCTTAGTAGCACCAGCCTCAGTAGCACCAGGCTCAGTAGCACCATGCTCAGTTGCACCAGCCTCAGTAGCACCAGGCTCAGTAGCACCATGCTCAGTTGCACCAGCCTCAGTAGCACGCTCACTCCGTACCTCGACACTGATGTCTCTCCTCCTTAAAGCCTGCCCACGTCATCAATACACCCAAGTCTGAGTCTAGGCCTACGACCACTCACATCCGCTCTCATCACCCATTTCACTGATCTCCAATCATCCATCCTCACCCTGTTCCCCAACCACATCTGAACATGTGAATCTACTCTGTTTTCTAGCTTCCTCACTAACCCGTTTCTAATTATAACAACGTCATTGTTGATCCAATGCCTCAGCGTCTCTTGGGCTATGCCTTTTGAGCATTTCATGTCGAAAATATCCAACCTTCTGCTTCTGCTCTCTTTTGCTCTCGCTCCCCATGTTTTTGCCACAGCTGTGAGTAATTGTTGAAGTCCATCATCGCAGACCAAAAAGAACATCATCTGGAAATAAATGAGCCTCTGAGGAACATTCAGCACGGTTTCCGATGAAATAGATTATGCCTGACCAACCTCATAGAATTTTCCCACCACACGAACTCTATCTACGACAACACGGGGGTATCGATACCCTGTGCCTTCATTTCAAAAAGGCATTTGACACAGTGTTTCATAAGAGAATTCTCGCATAATGGAGAACTCTTGGAGTCGTGAGCAGAACTACGGAATGGATGGAGCACTGGCTCTCAGGAGATAGCGAGTGGTGGTCAATGGTGAAATCTCATCGTGGACCCCGGTCCAGAAGGGGGCCTCAAAGATCAGTCCTTGGCCCACATCAACGACCCCCATCAACTACATAGACATTGGTCTACACATCAATGGCCCATATCAACGATCTAGACATTGGCCTCAGCAGCAAAATATCGAAGTTTGCTGATGACACCAAACTAAGAGCAAGCGTAGCAAACCCCATAGCTGTCGAGTCCCTGCGGCAAAACCTCCTCCACAAAATCGGGGAGTGGTCCGAGGCATGGCAAATGCCATTTAACACCGATAAGTGCGCAAACATGCACATCGGTAGAGCGAACAAATCGGCAAAATACTCCTTATTGGGTAGCCAAGCCACGACTACCTACCTAGATAAGATCTCAGAGTCCACATCATCAGGGATCTGAAGTTCTCGAGGCTATTCAGAGAAGTATAGAAGAACGCAAACAAAGTTTTCGGTTGCATCTGGAAACTATTCAAGTACAGAGACAATGAAACTATCCAAACTTTGTTTATGACCCTAGTCACACCACTACTGGAATATGCTGTTTAGTTATGATCTCCTACACTCGTCCAAGACATAGAGGGGCTAGTTATGGTCATAAAGGGGCATAGAGGGGCTAGTTATGGTCATTGAGGGGCATAGAGGGGCTAATTATGGTCATAGAGGGGCATAGAGGGGTTAGTTATGGTCTCCCACACTCGCCCAAGACATAGAGGGGGTAGAAAAGGTTTATGCTAGGGCAACCAAAATGAGACGCAACTCTCAAACACAAAGGGTACCAGAGGAAACTAATAGAAAGAAAACTCTTCATCCTAGAAAAGCAAACTCAGAGGTCAACTCATTGAGACCTGTACAATCCTAAGGCGTTTCCATAACGTAGACCTCGGCAACACCAAACTACTAGCTGTGGGTAACCCGGGTTACCCTCGTGAAGAAACGAGCAGAATCAGATAGCGGTCCTAATGGCTCATAGGAGAGAGCTCAATGCTGGGCGACACTTCTTTTACGATCCAGCATCGAGGTTAGTCCTTCTATACGAACACAAGTTAATCAGCAATTCTCTTCTCGGTAACAATTCCGTAATTGGAGAGCAGCATTCAATAATGTTGATTGGTGGGGATTGTTTTCAGCTCAACAGGACCTTTCTGCTAACCGGAGGGGAGCATGAAGTATAGGTACGGCGTGAGGAGTGTTATCATGAGTGGGGACCATGCAGGAAGGGCACATGGAGAAAGAGCGTGAAGGGAGCATGAGGGATGAGAAGGCGTGATGAGTGTTGTCATGAGTGGGGACCATGCAGGAAGGGCACGTGGAGAACGAGCGTGAAAGGAGCATGAGGGATGGGGACGGCGTGAGAAGTGTTGTCATGAGTGAGAACCATGCAGAAGGGGCAAATGGAGGATGAGCGTAAGGGGGAGGCCCGTATGGGGGGGCACGAGGTGAGTAGAAAAAGGTATGGGGGTACAATTCTGAATGACCTCAGCAATGGTCCTGATTGCCCTACAGCACTCAAAGGCGCACTCATTAGTGTCTCATACACATCATCCCGCTCGCTGATGGTCTTGCAATTACCTTGCACTATATGACTGGCAACACACCCCTCCCCCTTGTCCTATTGTAAGCTGGTGTAATAGCCCTTGAGCTGATCACATATCACTGTGTGGTTAACTACGAAACATCTTCTACTTACCCTACAGCAAGCTGATGCATCAGCCCTGTACTCATTGCCTGACACTGTAGAGCTCACTGAACAACACATCCTACTTCTTCTACTGTAAGCTGACGTGTATCACAATTGTGCTGATAGCATAGCACTATAGAGCTCACTAAACAACACCTCTTACTTGTCCTGCTGTAAGCTGATATATCAGCTTAGTGCCAATAGCATAGCACTGCAGAGCTCACTAAACCCTACCTCTTACTTGTCATGCTGTAAGATGATATATCAGCTTAGTGCTAATAGCATAGCACTGTAGAGCTCACTAAACCCTACCTCTTATTGTCCTGCTGGAAGCTGATATATCAGCCTTGTGCTAATAGCATAGCACTGCAGAGCTCACTAAATCCTACCTCTTACTTGTCCTACTGTAAGCTGATATATCAACCTTGTGCCAATAGCTTAACACTGTAGAGCTCACTAAACAACACCTCTTACATGTCCTACTGTAAGCTGATATATCAGCCCTGTGCTAATAGCATAGCACTGTAGAGCTCACTAAACCCTACCTCTTACTTGTCCTACTGTAAGCTGATATATCAGCCCTGTGCTAATAGCATAGCACTGTAGAGCTCACTAAACAACACCTCTTACTTGTCCTACTGTAAGCTGATATATCAGCCCTGTGCTAATAGCATAGCACTATAGAGCTCACTAAACAACACCTCTTACTTGTCCTACTGTAAGCTGATATATCAGCCCTGTGCTAATAGCATAGCACTGTATAGCTCACTAAACCACACCTCTTACTTGTCCTACTGTAAGCTGATATATCAGCCCTGTGCTAATAGCATAGCACTGTAGAGCTCACTAAACAACACCTCTTACATGTCCTACTGTAAGCTGATATATCAGCCCTGTGCTAATAGCATAGCACTGTATAGCTCACTAAACAACACCTCTTGCTTGTCCTACTGTAAGCTGATATATCAGCCTTGTGCTAATAGCATAGCACTGTTGCGCTCGCTTTACAGTACCTCTCCTTAGAGCCTCACTGTAATGCGCTTAGGAGCAGCAAAAGAGTATTCATTTTGACTGACTATCCCTAAGCTTTCTGTTGCAGGGTAAATCCCCACAAAGGCTGGGACGTAATTCCACATTTTTCTTTTGATTCATATCAAGCGTGGATGGTGTGTGTTCGTGCGTGCGTACTTGTAAACACGCAGGATAAATGTGCGATGCACTGGGCTGGTTGGGCAGGCTTGGAATAATACGTACAGCGTTCATATGTTCGGTGAACGGTGCTACAGAAGGTTTGATGTGATGGTGATGCCCGAAGCCTTTTATGAGTACTTTTCTAAGGTATTAGTCATGTGTTGCTAATTTTGTATCAGTTTAAAACACCCACTGCTCAAATTTGTTTCACAACAGGAACACGGCGTTGAAAAACACAGAATTTCTGGTAGAAGAACACCATTTATGTGGCTTGTCAGGCTGACAATATTTTTTACAACATAAATGTTAAGGAAAAATGCGAACAAACACTAAATTTCTTGCTCAGAGTTTCAAAGTAGGTTTGTTGATCGGATTTAATAAAGTGCATCTGCTTTCTAAGTTTTTCTGGCTCGCATAAATTAAATCGATACAATTATTGCTGGGATGAAATACGAGTAATCTGTTTAGTTTATTGATGGTCCGGAGATAATACATTTACAAAATATATCCTAATATCATAATTTCAGTTGGAGGATAGGAAATATGTGCTCATTGATCCATTTCTAACATATTGTTTTTGGTGTTATTCTAAAATAATAACAGAAATGAAAACCAGACAATTTGTGGGGACAGTTATCTAACTCTTCTCCGTGTAACGGCGAGCCTGCGTTGGACATGAAAAATTGCGCAACGGTAGTGTAACAAAATTAGCGTTCAGAAATAGAATTTTAGGCATGACTTAGTTTGAATGAAAATCTTCAAAACCTAATCTTCAGAGTATTTGAGACCTTTTTCAACAAACAACACTTTCCATCAACACTGGTCGCAGCAGTTTCCTGTTTAGAACTTTTCCTACATTCGTGGCAGCCTCGTGTTCTTGGCTTCTTGGGAATCAAGTCAACGTATTTGAAACCTCAGCTATAGCTCATGGATTTGTGAACAATAACGAGTATACTGTGTCCGTGTAGACAGGCTTACTCCAAGCCACTATTCATAGAAATGATCGTCCTTATGTTCGAATTTTGAAACATTTTAGCTAGAAACTTTTGTTGCATTCCAAGACACAATATGGAAAGCGTTTAATAATTGTTATTCATGCATGTATGGACTGATAGATTTAGAAGAAAAAAATCGCACGCTCGTTGAACATCTGCTGGTGCCATTGGCACTTCAGTACTACCCTTCCACTGCTGGCAGTTGTAAGCCCTTCAGTGACGCCTTTTACTTCAGGTCATTATTGGCCCTTCAGTACTACCTTCCACTGCAGTTCATTGTTGGTCCTTCAGTGCTACTTTCCACTGCAGGTACTTGTTGGCCCTTCAGTACTACCTTTCACTGCAGGTCATTGTTGGCCCTTCAGTGCTACTTTCCACTGCAGGTACTTGTTGGCCCTTCAGTACTACCTTCCACTGCAGGGCATTGTTGGCCCTTCAGGGCTACTTCCCACTGCAGGTACTTGTTGGCCCTTCAGTACTACCTTCCACTGCAGGTCATTGTTGGCCCTTCAGTGCTGCTTTCCCCTGCAGATAGTTATTGGCCCTTCAGAACTAGCTTCCATTGCAAGTCATTGCTGACCCTTCAGTGCTTTTTTCCCCTGCAAGTAATTGTTGGCCCTTCAATCGACCTTTCCACTGTAAGTCATTGAGGCCCTTCAGTGATGCCTTGCACTGCAGGTCATTGAAGGCCGATCAGTTAGTGACACCTTACACTGAGGGTTATTGTTGGCTCTTCAGTGACGCCTTCCCCTACAGGTCATAATTGACTCTTAAGTGACGCCTCCCCTTACAGGTCATTATTGTCTCTTTAGTGACGCCTTCCCCAACAGGTAATTATTGACTCTTCAGTGGCGCCTTATCTTAGGGGTTATTATTAGCTCTTCAGTGACGCCTTCCTCTGCATTTGGATTTTGGAACGCATTGGATTTGATGCAGGCCGCCATCTGCTCCTTAAAAATGCGTAACTGTTGGTTATGTATTGTGGGCCATCAGCTCTCTAAGTGCGGGTCACTGTTGGTCATGTATTATGGGTCATCCACTCTCTACGTACGGGTCACTGATGGTCATGTATTGTGGGTCATCAGCTCTCTACGCGCGAGTAACTGTTGGTCATGTAATGTGAGTCATCAGCTATCTACGTGCGGGTCACTGTTGGTCATGTATTGTGGGCCATCAGCTCTCTATGTGCGGGTCCCTGTTGGTCATGCATTGTGGGTCATCAGCTCTCTACGTGCGGGTCACTGTTGGTCATATATTGCGGGTCATCAACTCTACGCGCGGGTCACTGTTGGTCATGTATTGTAGGCCATCAGCTCTCTATGTGCGGGTCCCTGTTGGTCATGCATTGTGAGTATCAGCTCTCTACGTGCGGGTCACTGTTGGTCATGTATTGCGGGTCATCAACTCTACGCGCGAGTCACTGTTGGTCATGTATTGTGGGTCATCAGCTCTCTACGTGCGGGTCACTGCTGTCATGTATTGTAGGTCACATCGCAAAATGTGTCAATCTACTTGCATCCGAGCATGTCCGTGTCACGAACGTATCTGCGCCAGTGCTAGAAGGCCGACGTCACAGCAGCCATGGAACGAGTAGTTGCCGGACGTCGCTATGCGTTGCCATGGCAATTGTTTCCAAGCAATGCCTTCCAAAGTCTTATTTTGCTTAATTCGTGAACAAAGTATGAGGTCCTTTGATATGTACCTTCAAATATATAAAAATTAGGTTGAATAAATATTAGTTACATTTTCAACTGTGAATTTGTGATAAATGCAGATCCTTATTACGGCCTATCGTGTTTATTATGCAGATAATGTTGACTGCGAAAAAAAAAATTCTTGTGTCTGGGGCAACTAGCCGTGAAACGTCAAAGCCACAGCGCCCAGCTGGTCAATCCTCTTTCACGTCACTGTCATCGTGCACCAAGTGAGGCCAAAACAGTCCATAATTGGCCCATTGTCTCCGCAGTAAGTTTCATTACGATGACTGTAGAGGAATTGGCAATGGAGCTCAATAGTCAGCTCAACAAGGATTTAGCAAACCGTATTAACTTTCCTTTGAGCTAAGGTGTCCACCCTGAACATAGCCTGTGTAGTACATGGCTTGTGTCGTGAGTGGTTAGTTCTGAAATTCGGCAAGGCTTATATGGAAGGAGAATATTTCAGTATTAAAACTTTAGCGATGTAGAGCACTTTAGCATAAAAAACTATTATAAACTCTGGTGAGAGAAGGCCATTTGTTTAAAAATGTATAAAGTAAACAAACACTTCTTTACCTTTGTTTTAGTATTGAAATATTTTCATTTCATTCAAGCCTCATCGAATACCAGGACTTACTGGTATTCGATGACGAGTAGAAAATACATTAAGTGTATCATCTTTAGGACTTAGAGAGCTACTCATAATTTACAACAATTTAAGAAAACTGATTAGAAAACAGAGCACATTTTTTCCTCACATAAAGTCAAGTTTCGACATGTTATGTTGACCTTATCAGACAAATCGATTGACGTCCTCGAAATATAAATTCGATTGTTGTCATCGGGAGGAAAATTCGATTGACGTCATCGATTGACGTTATTAAATGAAACAATTGATTGTCGTCATCGATTGAAGCCATTGAAAGAAAAACATTGATTGACGTCACCGATTGACGTCGTCGTAAAAAATAATTGATTGACGTCATCACAGAAAAACTCGGCGTTCGATAACCAATTTTGCTTAGTCTAAATTGTTAACAGAAAACGTAGAAAATAAATTGCGTTATTCCGAGAGATGCAAAACAATTATGAGACATTCAATCTAAGACATCCGTTGTTGCCTTGAACTAAAATTTTTAGTTGAAATTGAACATACAGTATGAGATCGATTATAAAAGTATGAACAAATTAGTACCCATTGTTTTAAATAATTAAGAATCTCTGATTTACACAATCTAACACGAAAAGTAAATTGTATGCAAACTCTTATCTTCATCTTTTTTACCGTGAAACTTGCCTAATTGAATTAAATCCAATTGTATCATTCATAATCGAACATGTACTAGCAGCTTAACCTAGTATCTGAGGCACGTACGACAGGAACCACTTCTACCAGATTGCTGAGGAAGATGTGAACTCCTACTCCGTTCCACGTATCTCTTCGACTTCTCTTCAATGTGGGAGCACCGACTCCCTCTACCAACACCTCACTGATTTATATCCAGGCATCCCTTAACCTTAAAGTCGATGGGCTACCGTGTAGAGGGGTTTTGTATCTCAATCTCGCTACGGGCCAAATTGGATCTATTTTTCGGGGAACTGCGTGATATTTTAGGGCTTGAAGAAGACCGGAATCTTTGGAGGCCCCCTTAAATTGATTACAAAGGGTCGGTGCTTTAACATCTGGGGCCTGTCTGTATTGGAGTGTTGCTTGTGACGGAAAGAAGTTAGGCAGTGAACATTATTGGCCAATTACACCGGTCACCAGGGCTACTCGACTGCAGCGCAGGATGCGATCACTGTCCACCAGGGCTACTCGACTGCAGCGCAGGATGCGATCACTGTATCTGTTATGCAATCTTCAGAACGTTTCGGATGGTCTGAGGAAGCACATTTTGAGTAAAATCGACTCTCATAGATGTAACTCATTAGCTTTTCCCGAGTAGTATGAAGTAACATGAGTTGAAAATATTTTCATACATTTCAGCGTAGTTTCAAACAATATATTTGTGTCTGTTATCCGATTTCCTGGTGGGCAGTAAAGAAAATAATTCGTAAACCGAAATATTTGATAAATGATTGTTTCATGAGTGGAAAAGGACGTCATGATTGTAAGATGAAGTCAAAAGTGTAAAATAACGTTATGAGTGTAAGATGACGTCATGAGCACAAGATGACTTCATCAATGTAAGATCACGTCAAGAGTGTAAAATTACGTCAGGAGTGTAAGATGACATAAAAATGTATAGTGACGTTATGAGTGTAAGATGACGTCATGATTGTAAGATGACGTCACGAGCGAAAGATGACTTCATCAATGTAAGATCAAGTGAAGTGTAAAATGCCGCCATGCGTGTAAGATGACGTCATGAGCGTAGGATGACGTCATATGCAAGATGACGTCATGAGTTTATGATGACGTCATTAGTGTAAGATGGCGTTATGAGTGTACGGTGACGTCAAGGGTTGTAAAATGACGTCAAGATTGTAGGATGACTTATGAGTAAGATAACATCATGAGCAAGATGACGTCAAAAATGCCAGATAACATCATGAATGTAAGATGACGTCCTGAGTGTTAGATGACGTCTTGATTGTAAGACGACGTCACGAGTGTAAGATGACGTCATGTGTGTCAGATGACGTCATGATTGCAATATAACGTCATGCGTGCAAGATGACGTCATGATTGTAAGATGAAGGCATGAGTGCAAGATGACACCATGCGTGTAAGATGACGTCATGAGTGTAGGATGACGTTAGAGTGTATGATAACATCATGATTGTTAGATGACGTCATGAGTGTAAATGACGTCACAAGTGTGAGATGACGTCATGCGTGCAAGAAGACGTCGTGAGTGAACAGTAATATTGTGGATAAGGTCCCGCCGTCTGAAACAGCTGCGGCTCTGTGTAAAAATATCATGTGATCGTAATCTCGAAGCAGGAAAAAAGCAACATAGGACAGAGCGTGTGCCAACTGCCTGTGGGGGTGCAAGAACTACCTCAATCTGTAAAGATGGTAAATCTTGAGCGCACCAATCGATGGAAGATTTAATCACTGAATTTAATCCCGCTCTGTACATCGAAAATGAAAATCGTTTTTAAACGATGAATTAAATAGCAAATGTGAATTATTGACTGATAACGTTGGGTCCAGTCATTGGGTTCTGTTTATTTATTGGTCTCCCATTTTTCCGTGGAACATTACAGAATTCTCACGGCCGTTAATCTCTTTTCGGTAGGTTGAAATTGTCATGAATTGTCGAAAGTATAGGAACATTACTTCGCATTTTCCTAAACATTGGTCTGGACGGGTGTGAACAGGGTGACCGATACATTTGCAAACAGTAAAACCGTACAGCAGAGGCACTGACGTGATGACTCTAAAACTGCATCCGCCGAACATTACCTCAGATCTGGTTATCAGCCTTTTTTAATATGATATGCTAGGGGACCTGGTCACCTAATTTTTGTTTAATGACGTCGTTCACATTTTTTCCACAATTAGAAATCCTGTTCGGATTTTGAAAGAGATAACAGTTTTTAGTTTGATTCAAAAGTCTGCTGATGTAACGAGAATTTTTTTAAATAGATAACGTTACACGGCTTTCCCGAGACGTGGGATCAGAAAGAGGTCCGATCATGGACAGGGCATCGAGAGATCCAAAACCGAGATAAATATATAAACTTCATGCACTCTCTGCCAGAACAATTTGTTCAAAAGCTTTCATTTGATTTATTATTAGTTTATGGTATTGACAATTTCTGTCTAATTGGTTAAGATATGAAACACAATTTGACTCATAAAAAGTTTTCACTAACAATATGTTATCGGATATGAAAGCAATCTAGCCAGCATGTAAATCCCAAATTAGCGTAACCCTTTTCATTGTAAAGCAATCTACATGATTATACTCAGCATAAGGGACTGAATAATGACGACAGTAACGTTCTAAATACATCCAACCATGCAATGCTTCTTCTCATCTGGAAGAGGCGTCTCGCCCTTATCGCGAGTGAAGGGTACCAGCTTTCGCTCTATCAGGCCTATCATTTCCATCACAATTGTTCCCCTGAGCCATCATCATTCTCTATAATTGAGCCACAGAACCATCACCATCCTACACAGTTGAGCCACTGAGCCATCACCCTCCATTACAGTTGAGCTACTGAGCCATCACCCTCCTATACAGTTGAGCTACTGAGCATCAGCCAACTATACCTTTGTGCCACTGAGCCATCACCCTCCTACTCAGTTGAGCTACTGAGCCTCATCCTACTATACCTTTGTGCCACTGAGCCATCACCCTCCTACACAGTTGAGCTACTGAGCCTCATCCTACTATACATTTGTGCCACTGAGCCATCACCCTCCTACATAGTTGAACTATTGAGCCTCATTATTATCCCTTTGAGCCACTGAGCCATCACCCTCCTACACAGTTGAGCTACTGAGACTCAGCCAACTATACCTTTGAGCCACTAAGCCATCACCTTCCTACACAGTTGAGCTAATGAGCCTCATCCTATGATCCTTTTGAGCCACTGAGCCATCACCCTCCTACACAGTTGAGCTACTGAGCCTCATCCTACTATACCTTTGAACCACTGAGCCGTCACCCTCCTACACAGTTGAGCCACTGAGCCTCATCCTACTATACCATTGAGCCACTGAGCTATTAACCCTTCTACACAGTTGAGCTTCTGAGCCACTACCCTCCTCACAATTGAGCTACTTGGGCCAAGAACGTTCTACTCAATTGAGTCACTGAATCCCCACCGTCCTAGATATTTGAGCCACCGAGTCACCACTAATCTAACACTATTTAGTTACTGAGCCACCCACATCCTTCAGAACTGGGCAACTAAGCCGTTACCCTCCTCAACAATTGAGTTACTACGACACCACCCACCTCTTCAGCTTAGTTTCAAAGACTACACCGTCCTTCACCCTAACAGGCCGCTCATTATCGTCCGTACTAAGCCACCGCACTGCTACATAATCGAGCCACTGAATCTGCAGCCTCGTTCACGACTGAGCCACTAAGCCATCGTCCTACTCCACAATCGAACCAGTGAGCCGCCATAACAAAGGCATCGATAGCCTGTCGTTTCAACATGGTGAGGGACAGAGTTTTGTTTCAACATGGTGAGGGACAGAGTTTTGTTTCGACATGGTGATGGACAGAGTTTTGTTTCAACATGGTGAGGGACAGAGTTTTGTTTCCTCATGGTGAGGGACAGAGTTTTGCTTCAACATAGTGTGGGACAGAGTTTTGTTTCAACATGGTGAGGGACAGAGTTTTGCTTCCTCATGGTGAGGAACAGAGTTTTGTTTCAACATGGTGAAGGACAGAGTTTTTTTTCAACATGGTGAGAGACAGAGTTTTGTTTCAACATGGTGAGGGACAGAGTTTATCGAAATGTCACTGCTATGCCGCGAGTAAAATAATTCCTTACTTTGTGGCATGGCATCCCTGGACAGAGATAATGTAAGAAAGGTTGTAGTGAAGAGTGCGGCAGCTAACCAGAGCAGGAAAACATGAAGTTTCCAGAAATGAATCCTTACAGTAGAAAAGAGTGAAGCAAACACAAGGCTTCCAAAAAACACGCGGATAAAATTCAGCACATTCATAGGTAACACATGAAAGTATTTTTACACAGGTGTATACAATAATAAAATATGTGACATAACAAACTCAATAGCGTAACAACAGTCCTTTAGCGTAACACAACGGGGAAATGCAACACACGTTCAGAATTGTTCACCAGGTTATAATAAAACACGAGCCCTGGTGCACCACATGGCCGCAGCGTAACAGATATTGATAACATGCTCAGATTCGAGATGGGACGCAGAGTACCATCGTAACACGAACTGCATTATGACCGCCATCCATGATCATCATATCCATTAACATTGTTCTAAATTGAACTGTTTTTGCTAGATACTTGGACTGTTCAAAACTACGATATGAAAAATTCATGTAGAAGTTGAATTTACACAAAATCGTAACACGACTCCATGTCTGGTCAAAATGTCATCTAGAAGAATCTTACTTGTTGCTCCAATAAAGATCAATCAGAGACAA
>SDVV010021799.1:0-13062 GCA_016164225.1 Gammarus roeselii
CTTGAAATCAAATAGACCGCGTAGCTGGAAACATTGTGTTGCGTTGCTGTCGGAGCTGGCTTAGTCCGAGTAGCCGTGAACCTTGTACCAATTTCGACAATACTATCTGTGCGCACTGGCGTATGGACATATACATGAAGTTCTGAGGGGTTGGAGGCAAGGATTTGTTTCGGTTCATCTGAGTCTTTATCTTACCTAAATGAATAAATTGTATTTAAACAACTAAACCGCGTAGCTGTGAATATTGTGTTGCGTTGCTGTCGGAGCTGAATTTGCCCGTGTAGCCACTGACCTTGTACTAATCTTGACGATGCTACCTGTACGCACTAGGATGCGTATATATACTATTCAAGTTCAAAAGGATTTGAAGCGGAGGTCCGTTTCGTGTAAGCGTTTTTTCTTTTGCGCACCAGCGTGCGTCTGACATTGCTAAAATTTTCACTTTCTTTCTAACGTTAAAAGCGTTGTTTTGTTTTTTCCTTGCACACCTAGGCGTGCGAGCCTATTGTAATCAATGATCATCGAGCCCTACGGGGGAGCCTATTATGACTCACGTTGAGGCTCTGGTAGAAATGAGGCCCAAATCAAATCTCTACTCTGCCCTAACCGATATTAAAAATTGTAGTACACTGGGTATCCTTCATAGTACCACGTCAAATATTGCACCAGGATGTAAGAAGATATATAAAAAACTAAAAAATATACAACATTTAACTGAATTATACCTGAAATAATGTTCTACATTGCATATACAAACGTATTATGTCCTTATATTCCTATATTAGTTTAAAATACCAAATACCTTGCTTCGAAATTTGAAACTGTACTGAGAACATACAAAACTGAATGAAATATACTAAAACGGTCAAGTTATAATATAATAAGAAGAAGAATGTAATAGCTGACCAATTATGTCGGAAATAGTGTGCTTCATGGACGATGCAAACCTAAAATACCCTAAAAATTCCTAAAACTGTATGAGATACTAAATCAGAATTCAGAAAAACCCTACAAGTTCAACAAATATGAACAGATCATAACTAAGTATACATATCACAATATACTAACTCACAATAAATCCATATCGTTCAGCTACTCTCGCTAGTGGAACACCGCGTCAATGGAACACCGATATATCTGGTTCAACCAGGATAATGCGTTATAGGGTAGATAGATTTTCGTGACGAAGCTACTGCATCCTGAGAAATGTATACATCAACCCGCCAACTGCCAAACTAATAAACCACACTATTACTAGAGATATTATAAACATATGAAATAAATGGGTGGAAAACACAAAATGTTGCCTAAATTCAATGTCAGGCTGGTACCAAGCTGGGCCGAACGCACACTAAGGCTGCAAATCTAGTTATAAAACATACCTACCACACGATTCCTATAAACATTATATACAATATATATAATAATAAACGAACAAAAAACACAAAATATTCCAATCCAACCGCTAAGAACCTACCAACCAACCTCAGAATGAGTTAATTATATATACTCTATGGTAATGACACTGATGTCAACATGGATTTAACATGGAAGTACAATTTCACACTCTTTTCCAGAGCAAAATAATTTAACGATATGCTTCCATTGATGAAGACAATTATATTCACACTAAGCAAATAATTTGCTGCTTGAAAATAATCCATAACGGGTTATCCCTCCTTTTCAAGAAATGTTCCAGTCACCTGTTTATTTTGTATCTTTTTCTGCGTCCGACAGCTAACAACAGAGAAAACGAAAGAAAGCGTTGCTGAAAGAATAACTTGAACAGAGCGCAAGAGTACTGATAATACAATCGCAGAAAATAACATGAAACTTATTTAATCTATGCCTTGTGTAAATTGATTGACAGCGAACGACGCAGAAATGATACCAAGGTTGAAAAAAGCATCATGTACGTGTCCAAAAATCAACATCCGTGCAAGAAAGTGTTGGGTTTTAACCTTTAATACTGCATGTAAATTATTATGTAACTGTTAGATTTATTATAAAAAAATTATCATTTAAATGTATGTTATCAATATCCCTTAACATTCATAGGACTAGCATTGAAAATGCATATATGCAACGAAATTGCATTACAGTATGCCCAGCATTGAAATGCGATAAAAATACCCAAGGTAACCAATCTGTAAATGTTCTATTTATGTAACCTATTAAGATATATAACCTATGCCTTATGAATAATACGAAAGCTGTCCGTCCGTCCGTCCGAATGAGTCATCCACCTCCGTTCCCCTTCTCGCCGTCCACCTTTGCGCCGCCCTTGCTTTGCGCCGCCCACCTTTGCGCCGCCCACCTTTGCGCCGCCCACCTTTGCGCCGCCCACCTTTGCGCCGCCCACCTTCGCGCCGCTCACATTCGGTCTGCTGAAATTTTATGTGCAAATTCACGTAGATCGGACAAAATTAGCGTTTGTACCGTTATACTATACTCACGTGCTTTCAAGCTAGTTAGAAGAAAATTCTACCTACGCACGAACAAGAAATAGTGAAAAAAAACGCTTTCATGTTGAAATTAATTCGTTTTTGGAAGCGAACGCACATCAAACCCTTCCGCATTGATCAATTAAAACAAATAAAACATTTATACTGCAGTGGTCATGGATGCCGCAGTCTGGAGCAATTTTCTGAAATTCATATTACACATTTTTTGTACAGAGTAATCTAAAAGACGCATCTGCCATCTCGATTTGATGGTGTGATTGATAATAGTTCAAAACATACTGATTAATTGAGTTATATCGAGAGAATTTGAACAACACGTGTTCTCGTGAAGCGATTAACTCATTTCATTAACGTTTAGCAGACCAATCATCCATATAAAATATTATTTCAAGTTTTTGTAAGCCATACTACATTACTATTAACCTTTTCTACCAGTCACGAGAAACTTTCAAATGTCCGAGAGCCGTGGTGAAACCACTACACGTTCTATTTGATAATCTCGCGATGTTAGACAGAGCGCTTAACTTTCCATGAATATTCTTACTGACGATATTATAGGGAACTATCGTCTCCTATAATATTAGAGGACTATCGTTTCCAATGATATTGAAGAACTATCGTCTCCTATAATATTAGAATAATTTTTTTTGTCGTAATGTTGGATGTGTTGCTTCTACCATTTTCGTCTATTATAACGAATATTGAATAAATCCACTCTTAACGTATTTACTGCAGATCTGTGATGTAAGGTCCGCAGGCAACAAGAACTAGGATATTAATCATGTCAAAGATACATAGTTAGCGAAATATATATCAATGTACGAAAACATAGATCAAATATCAATGAATGCAAAATGGGTTACCATACCCTGCCATATACATTAATACCTAGGCAACCTAACCGATCAGTCATCCTAACCAATAGTAGTACGCGAATATGCCACAATTAAAATATGTACTGACTTCATCTTGACAAAACTAATATTTTCGCACGCGAGGCCGTGTGGACTTACCTAATTCAACGTCGGTCGCGCCCTACGGGGGAGCCTATTACGACTCACGCTGAGGCTCTGGTGGAAATGAGACCCAAATCAAATCAAATCCTGACCAATAGTTATGTATTTTATTCAAGTTTGACGCTTATGTATGATATTGATATGTATGAAACTCTCCACTTGGGCTGTATATTTAACATATCATTACCAGTTTGAATACACTTCTCCAATTTGATCCAGCAAGTATCTTTTAGCAGATGTATAGATTCCAGAATTTTTATCGATATCTCTGTTACATGTTTGGATGAGACTCAGCAGGTAGGATCCAAGAGAACTAATGCACTTCAATTTGTTACATTTTTTTAATGTGGAACAGTTTTACGCGATATTAGGGTCAATGATCTAGTCATCCTAACCAACTTACCCAATAATTATATATTTTCATTCAAGTTTGATGGTTAGGTATGACCATTATTTTGTGCGCATATGCAGGGCCGGTCACGGTATAATGACGACGTATAGAGGGGTCGATACCGGCAACATGTAGACACATACACACATTTGTATGCATATACAGGGTCGGATAAAATCTGCCGCTTTTTGCCTCTGATCTATGATTTTTTCCATTAGAACTAAGTCCCATGCTTTTGTTACAAGATATTTAATGTTAGGTTAGAAGAACTTATCATCTTAACCTTACCTAACCTTTTCTAACCTAGAATTATGTATTATCGATCGACTTTTCGAGCATACATATGATACGTATTTATCGATTCATGAGATCTTCATATCCATCCTCTCCACTCGGCTCTCAATTTAGATCTATCCTTTGCAGTTTGATATACACTTCCAATTTTGATCTAGCAAATTTCATCAATTTTCATATGCCAATTACATAGTTTGTTTTGATTGTAATATCTATTTTTCATACGATTTTTTTCATACGAACCTAACCCAGCCTTATATATGGTATTCAGTCATTGATATATACATATGAAGCCCTCCAAACGACTCCAAATATCACTTTAACATGAATGTTATTTATTTCGTTGTCACTCTCAACCCATATTAGTTAGCAGAGAGGACCCGTTTCCAAACTTAAATGGATTGAATGTTACAATAAATTCATATTTGTATCCAGTTTCATACAAACGGACAAATGGTCTCACACTAGGTTTTTCTCCTATTTTACTTCAATATCTGCACTTTGTTCTACATCCTTTAATGACTTGCATCTCTGATTTGCCTTTCCTTTCCTATAATTTTCATATTCATGACGATGACTTCTTTCCAGATGTCGCTACGCATTACTGGTGGATTTATGTTTATTCAATTTAATTCTTTTTTTGCACAAATTACAGACCTCCGTTACCTCATCACTCCCGAATAAACGATGTCTCAAGCTATACCCCATCCTTCCACAACAGAACCACACTTTTCTGAGCAAGATCTGATCGGACTCTGATTTATATCCTACAAATCTGTAACACATCTAGATCATTCCCCCCCCCCCCCCCCCCCGCCAAGATAGGTCCATGGCAATGTTTAAATTTGTCATGAGCGACATTTCGAGCGAAATTTCATACCGTGAAACATATTCTTTTACTGATTTCGACAATTCGATGATACCTCCGACTAACTGTCCTAATGTATTTTATTGCAATTCATTTGCTGACCTTGCTGACATCATCAATGACATCTACTTTTTTTTTTGAAACAGCATTGTTTGTACATCCAACCATACCCATCATCACTATATTTCAGTTTCCTCTCAAAATCCTTCATATACTCCATCATATCTTTGATGCGAATACCGAAGGCTGTTCCGTTCCCGTTAGTCCACAAATGTATTGCTTCTTCTTCTTGAACCTTAATTATTCGAAGCTTCTCCAATTTAAAGTAATTCCGATCTTCATCTTTGAGGAATGTTTGCATACGATCCAGATTTTCTTTTGTTCTTAGGTACAATTTGTTTTCCACTACCTCAGCTTTATTACAGTCAGGATGATGATTTTCCACTTGGATCATATCAATTTCAAGATTTGCTTTCTTATTTCCCTTGAACTTTGTTACATACGACTGTAACGCGTCGACATTAGTTATCCAAAGCCAACTTCCTTTTTCCTTCATCCATATATGAATGATATCTCCCACTCTTTTGATTTTTGTTTCACCCATTCTGAGATAACTGATATTTTCAACGCTAGTCAATATTTGTTCGATCCGACTCATATCATCTTCGGAGATTTCTTCTTCCAACACTTGTAAACGAAATTTTGAGATATGAACTTTCATTTTGGTTTATTCTATGACGAAACGTGTGTCTCCGCTTTATCTCAACCTAACACTGACTCCATTCTCGGTAGCTATATTATAAGATGATTACATGTTGTTTTTCGTAAAACACTAGGCCTAACATTGCTCGCCTAGGTCATCAACTGTGTATGTATGTATGCGTATAGGGCTGTGTACATATGTGCATGTGTATGTTCAAGCGTATGTACGTGTAACACGAGTTGAAAAAAATGTAGCTATAACAAAAATTTAAAATTCAAAATTTCAATAAACTCAAATTTTCGAGGGATAACACCCTACTTAAGTAGTCAAGTTATTACTTCAATAGACCGACTTCGCTGTGTTATCCCTCAAAAATTTGAAATTTTATGAAATTTTGAATTTGAAATTTTTGTTGTACATATTTTTAATTTATGTAACATGAACATGCGCTTGAACATACACATGCACATACGCGACGACAATAGATCATCTTGCTGATTACGATCATGTTTCTGTACTTGTTTCGTAAATTTTTCATTGGTGATCAACTACACAGTATATCTCATCCATCAATTCACGCTGTCATCACACTATCCGAATATTCAGATAGTCGGTGGCCAACGGCAAGACGCAGCTCACACTCCCTTCATACTGTTCAGTGACTTCACGCTGGGGTGGAAAACAAAAGAAAACAGAAGAAACAACTACTACTTCTACTCCCCTCATACTTTCGCATACCAAAACTTACGTAGCCATGAAGCGCTGAAGGGACCATTAAGGAGACCACAACACACACTTCGGGACAGGAATGAGGCCACAGATCAGTGTCAGCAGCAGGACCCTACAGCTTTCAATGGCTTACTCCTGCTGAATCATAGTGGCACCATCGTCCGTCCTGTTTCTAAACAAGACAGTCGTGAGCGCATTTGGGCCCAGGGCCTCGGCAAAACGCACATATTCCCTATTATTTCACTCATATGCCCACCCAAAATACGCCTCTCGCTACCTCCGAACTGATTTATATTTTCTCGAAAGCCTGTTCCACGTCACCCATCCTCCAAAACTCCAGTTTTCCAACGCCGCTCACCTCCGCGCTTGCATCGCCCATTTCAACTATCTCCCACCATATATTTATCCTCATCCGAACCGCCTCTGAACATGTGATCTTTCTACTCTCCCCTCCAACTTCTCCGCCATCCCTTTTCCCAATCGAGCAACATCATTATTAATCCTTTCCCTCTGTGTCACGGCCATCCCTCACTCTCAAAAAACAAATTCCATTGAAAATATTCAACATGTTCTCTTCCGTTCTCCCACCCACGTCTCAGCTTCGTAGAGCACAGTTGAGTGACGACAACCCTCTCGTACAACACTCCCTATAGTTTTATTCCAAGGGCCGGGCAGTTCATGACAATCCTGTGCACCCAACACTTTACGCTCTTCCTCCACTCTACATTTCATCTGCTCCTACTAGTCCAGTATTCGTCACATACGAGCAAATTTTCTTGAACCCCAAAACTTACTCCAATAAATCTCAATTCATGCTGACGTTGATTTCGCTCGCGTTGGCATTGCCCGAAAATTTGATTACTCAACTTTTACCCTTACCCACATTAACTAGCTTCTCCCTCCTGTCACACACCCTACCAAACTCCGATCCTTACCCACATTAACTCGCAGCTCCCTACTGCAACACACCCTACCATACTCCGACCCTTACCCACATAACTCGCAGCTCACTACTGCAACACACCCTACCATACTCCGACCCTTACCCACATAACTCGCAGCTCCCTCCTCCAACACACTCCACCAAACTCCGACATCAGCATTATTGTACTCTCGTATATTTTTATCATAATTGGCACCTGGCTTGTGCTCTTAACAATTCTTAGGGGATAAATAAAGGACACAGCTCTCCGTAATGGGTTCTTAAGCTCATCTCATTGGCACTGCGTCTGTTCATCAGAATTCCTGGACAGGTTGGCGTGAGAGTCTTGCGTCGCGCAGATTTTTTGCACGGGCAAAAATTGACACATTTTCACAGGAGTCATCGAGTTTTAGCGACCTTTTGCTAGGCAATTGGGCCAGAAGTGATCAGGTTTGAATACTAAGGGATTAAGCCTTTGGTGGTCTTAGAGATACCAGCATCTTATTACGACCGAATCGACCTCACGTAGTCTGTTTAAGGAAGACATTATCTGATCCGCCTTAGCAATGTTTTCTAGGAACAAATGTTTGATCTGATGTTGACTATAGATGCAAACCGTTCGGGCAGTATTCTACGTTGTTATCTTTAAAATTTACTCGAAAGTAGTGTATGGGCACTCTTATGTACTTGACAGTTAGCGAGTACCTCATACATACCTGGCGTGATTGCTAGCTGATGTAAGGAACAAAATAGTTCTGTCTGAATGAAATCCCTTTATCGGATAAAATGTGACGCTTATACGCTTAAGTATGTCTGATAATCAGAGTGGGCCTAATGTTTTATTTCTCGGAAAAGCCCATCCATAAGAGCTTTTCTTTCAGGATATCCCCTTGAACTGGATAATATTCAGCTGAAAATTAGAATCCTAATTAATGTAATTAGAAGTCAATTTAAGTACAATAATCAATAGTTGCACATACTAACTAACATCCTTTCCACCAAGTACCATAAAGTAGGGGTCACTTACGACACAAGAGCAGTCATTCCTTTGACATCAGTGCGGCAGTGCCAATAAGCAGTCATTCCTTAGACATCAGTGCGGCGGTGCCAAGAGTAGTCATTCCTTAGACATCAGTGCGGCGGTGCCAAGAGCAGTCATTCCTTTGACATCAGTGCGGCAGTGCCAATAAGCAGTCATTCCTTAGACATCAGTGCGGCGGTGCCAAGAGTAGTCATTCCTTAGACATCAGTGCGGCGGTGCCAAGAGCAGTCATCCCTCTGACATCAGTGCGGCAGTGCCAAGAGTAGTAATTCCTTTGATATCAGTGTGGTAGTGCCAAAAGCAGTCATTCCTTAGACATCAGTGCGGCAGTGCCAAGAGCAGTCATTCTTTTGACATCAGTGCGGTAGTGCCAAGAGCAGTCATTCCTTAGACATCAGTGCGGCAGTGCCAAGAGCAGTCATTCCTTTGACATCAGTGCGCCAGTGCCAAGAGCAGTCATTCCTTTGACATCAGTGCGGCAGTGCCACTGGCCACCACGAGACTACAAGTTCAGAACATCTACATAATTGTAAGCCCAAATAAAATAACACATCGACTTCAACACCACTTTGAGATACGAACCTGAATGCTTCAGTGAACGATAAGTCTACATAAGTAGTATATACTGGCTTTATCTAGATCAAATAGACAAACCTCTCTCAATTCAGTTATGTGCGATCCTGTTTCCCAGCTCTTTCTTTGCCCAGCTGTTCCTCAATTTGTCCACCCAATGACGAAAGCACTTTACTGCGCTCTATTCCACAATGTTTGCGTTTTACTCCGCAAGAATTTTTAGTGTTCATTATCACTTCCAGCCACTCACTTCCTTGCTCCCTACCACTCCCTGAATGTTTAAACTTTACTAATACTTCCTGTAGGGCTTCTCTTAGACTGTTAGGCTCATCATTGGTAATACTTGGTCAGGAACAGGAAAGAGGTAATCACCAAAACACTGAAGTAAGTTATAAAATGTTAGTATATTCAATTTCAGATAAGATTCAGTTTTGAAATTAGATTTGTTCGAGTATATGTTATTGATCCAAAATCAGTGCGCCATCAAGTATCAAAAGCTAACTAGTGCTAACTATTCAATATGAAAAACAAATTAAAAAATTCTAAGTGTTCAGCAGGTTGCTGCTGGTCATTTCACTTCGATAGTCACAACAGGACTGAATCTCGATTTTAACTGATGCGGGGCACGAAATTACACGGAGTAACAAAATTGGATAATATTAATCTTGTCGCTATAGCTGACTCCAATGACGTAGAGGTGGCCTCAACACTTGAGAATGGGAATAAGATGACGAGGGTTCCTAGCTCTATTGACGTGCAATATGACGTCAATTAAACATATCAATTTCTTAGCTCAGAAAGTCATAGTTCATTTATGATCGATAATTTTTTTATAGTAAGTGTAGGCTACAAACTATGGACAATAAAACACCACTATTAAAACCTATTTTTTGAAGCATTTGATATAAAATGGCTAAAACTTCGAAAGGACCCAACAATATTGGCTGTTTCAGGGTTTTGTCCGTTAAAAAAACTTGAAAAAGACGTGTGATTTTGTTTCTGAAAAAAAAACACTCTGGCCAGTGGCAATGTGCTAGGGACCTGAAATAAGTCTTCGGATCATCAGTTCAAATTTTAGGGTCACATACTTCATAACTCTGACGAGCTATGTCAAACTATAGTGTTACTTATTATGGGGTGACCCCAAAGCGCCAGGCAGGTTAGATTTAGTATGCAAACATTGCATTGAGCTGTACATTGTAATGAGCTGTACATTGTAATGAGCTGTACATTGTAATGAGCTGTACATTGTAATGAGCTGTACATTGTAATGAGCTGTACATTGTAATGAGCTGTACATTGTAATGAGCTGTACATTGTAATGAGCTGTACATTTTAACGAGCTGTACATTGTAACGAGCTGTACATTGTAACGAGCTGTACATTGTAACGAGCTGTACATTGTAACGAGCTGTACATTGTAATGAGCTGTACATTGCATTGAGCTGTACATTGTAATGAGCTGTACATTTTTCGAAGGTATACTTCCATAACCAGACTGATCTCTTTTACTTGAAAATCTATTTTCATCGCGATTAAAATAGTTCATAAACGAAAATGAGACAGATTATTTTATTCCTGTCACGTAATGACATATAATTTTTTTCGCTTCGACTCGCTAAGACTACTGTGAGTTTTAACGTCTACGGAGGAGTTTGAACATGGGAAAGCTAGTATAACCCTAATCATTACGGCCAATACGAGTGTAACCCTAATAATTACTGACAATACAGAATAAATCATAGATGGCAAATCCCACGGATCTGAATTTATCCTGTAAAAAAAAGTGAAATCGATCAAACTGGCCGAGGAGACGGATAAGTTGAATTCTGCTGGATCCCCGGACAGGCGGGAATAAGAGGAAACGAACTTGCGGACTCGCTTGCTAAACTGGCATCTACTCACCAGAACAATATTTCGCAATATATTGCCGGAACTGGTTCCCTATCCTCAACTCCCATATAACATCCCGATGGGATGAAATGTGGCAGCAGAGTGGACAAAAAATGCTTTCAGTCAGACCCTCAGTCGAAGAATGGGAAACAAAGTTCACCAACAGTAAAGACCAAATGTTCATCAACCGCTTGTGCACGGGACACACGTGGATAACTCGCAACCACCTGATGGATGTCGACGCAGGACCAAACGCGTTACCTTGCCTCTGTTGCCGCCAAGTGGCTATCAGCGTGATAACATTTACTAGTGGATTGCAACGCACTTGCGGCAGCCCGACGAGCGTTCTTAAATCCCCCGTGGAACCTACAAAGCCTACTCACTGACCCAACCAGCCGTAAAAAGCTCATCGCTTTCGGAAAACAAATATGACTCTACGAAGCTGTCTAAACCCCAAACACCTGTGCAAGTGAGGTGGTCTCTCCACCCCATTACGCACAGAAATAACGACACATTTTACGAAGATACGCGTTAACTCTTTACTCTCTCGTACCCACTAGTACGCGAATATGCCACAATTGAAATATGTACTTGATTTCATCTTGACAAGACTAATATTTTCGCACGCGAGGCCGTGCGAACTTGCCTGAATCAATGACGGTTGCGCCCTACGGGAGAGCCTATTATGACTCACGTTGAGGCTCCGGTGGGAATGAGGCTCCAATCAAATAAAATCAAATGAATAATTCTAATGTAGGATTAAAGTCAATCCCCATCCAGACTTTTCACTGTTCACATACGCAGGTTCGTAAAGCGTTTTTTTGCGAGATGAAAAATTTCACTCTGCCTCTTACACTGAACGGAAGTTCCACTACCTTTTTACTGAATGGAAGTTCCACTACCTTTTTACTGAACGGAAGTTCCACTACCTTTTTACTGAACGGAAGTTCCACTACCTTTTTACTGAACGGAAGTTCCACTACCTTTTTACTGAACGGAAGTTCCACTACCTTTTTACTGAACGGAAGTTCCATCCTGCCTCTTTACTGATCGAACGTTTCACTCTGCCTCTTTACTGATCGAACGTTTCCCTGCCTCTTTACTGAACGGAAGTTCCACTCTGCTTCTTTACTGAACGGAAGTTCTACTCTGCTTCTTTACTGAACGGAAGTTCCACTCTGCTTCTTTACTGAACGGAAGTTTCACCCTGCCTCTTTACTGAACGGAAGTTCCACTCTGCCTCTTTACTGAACGGAAGTTCCACCCTGCCTCTTTACTGAACGGAAGTTTCACCCTGCCTCTTTACTGAACGGAAGTTTCACCCTGCCTCTTTACTGAACGGAAGTTTCACCATGCCTCTTTACTGAACGGAAGTTTCACCCTTCCTCTTCACTGAACGGAAGTTTCACCTTGCCTCTTTACTGAGCTAATTCCATCGTTTAAGTTATGAACAACAGCGAAAGAAAATTCGTGTATGATTGGAGATTAAAGAAAACCTTCAATGTTTATTTCCCGCTCGACATTTGAACTCATAAAAACACATTGGATCTTATCCATCAAGAAGTTTTGTCCAGATATAATACAGGCAGAAATTTCTATGTTGAGGTAAATTCCACGTTGGAAAAGTTGAGTTTTTGGTTTCGGTTGTAGACTATTCATAAACTAATTTTTCTTCGCAACTGTACGTTTGATGTGACGTGACTCGTTAAAAAAAATTGTTGAAAGCACGCGTTTATTGCTGAAAAATTGTCCGGTGTAAAATTTGAGCTATTGAATATGAACTGTATTTCTAACCTCGGGTTTTGGCGTTTACGATGAGTCTTCAGAGGTTCTGCTTATAAGAGTCGCATGCATCGCCCGGTCCGCCCTCAGGCAAGACATTCTACATGCTTATAAGAGTCGCATGCATCGCCCGGTCCGCCCTTAGGCAAGACATTCTACATGCTTATAAGAGTCGCATGCATCGCCCGGTCCGCCCTTAGGCAAGACATTCTACATGCTTATTTGGGGTGGATGGATGATTATTCGTTTTATAGATCATTAACATTTTATTTTAGTATTTTATTACTTCTTCTTGCTTGGGCTCTATTATATTTCTCTGCCCTTTTTTCATGGTGATAAATTTTGCAGTGGTTATTTTTATTATATGCATCGAGGTTGGTTGAG
>SDVV010021800.1:0-13062 GCA_016164225.1 Gammarus roeselii
TATATTATGTATATATATATATTTATATATATTCACAGTTGCAGTATATCTACAGTATCACTGTTGGAAGTTACAGTATATCTACAGTATCACTGTTGGAAGTTACAGTGTATCTACAGTATGACACTGTCATCGCAGGCAGAATAGAGTATGAGTGACCTGGCAGTAGTACGGTAGACTTCTAGCCATCGATGTCATAGTCAGATGCTCTCTCGAAACCCCTTCACTCAAAACCGTCCTCTAATAGCTAAATTTCATCTATAAATGTCAATTTATGAATTATTAATCACTTGCCGTACATATTCCGTTCGAGGTTTCTACTTGAACATAATAAACAAAGATCCTTGCGAGTAGAGTGGATCTGTCAGCAAACAGCGTTAATTGTGATATCAGATACAAATAGGAGGCACTGTATTTATACGTTCACGTATTTTCAGTCCGTATGGCTGTGGACAATTGAACATATATGTTCAAGTTAATATGTATTTATTTATTTCATAGTTTTATAGTAGCATGCTTACAAAATATTACGAACATTTACATCAACATATTAGGAATATTTACATCAACGTAATAGAAACATTTACATCAACCTATTTCAACATATTAGGAGCGGTTGCAGGGGTATACCATCTTAGGAATATTTACATGGTTACAACATGTTAGGTTCATTTACAAAATAAAACTTGAATACGTGGATGGGCTTTCGTCATTCACGAGAGTGTACTCGCCAAAGACGGTTTCCCCAGGTTTACGTTTCTTCCTAATTAAATCCATGTTTACATTAGCATCATCATCCAAGACACATCGCTTTCTCTTTTTAGTGACGGTAGGTTCAACTTCAATGGACTTTTTGGGAATATCAGGGTAGTCATAGGCTAGAGTTGTGCATGCATCAACATAGTAGCGCTTATTTTCAAATTTACTCAGGCAATTTTTATTAGGGCGCATAATTTGAAGCTGGCATGCTTGTGCGCGAATGTTGTGTATGGTTTCAATGTGTGTGTATGTTTTTCTGATTATGGATGTCTCTGTGCTGTTCATGTCTAATGGTTAGATTGAATATGTTAATTGACGCCTTTTGCACCTGATTTTGTCGAGTCGTATTCGAGCAACATGCTGTAACCCTTTAGTTGCAAACATACGATTTCACTGGGGTAGTCGTTGGCTGTTTCATTTTTCAGTAGCCCCAGCTGTCCTTTCTTTGTTTTATCATACAAGGGATAATTTTTTGGGATAGATGGAGATGCCAGGAGAGGGTTTTGCATTCCTGTTTCAATATCGTCCACACCCTTGAACTGGAGCAGAAACGAGTCTGTGTCCGAGTAGATGAGCGAAACGTTGTCACCGTAACGTCGTAGTTTCAGTGTCATAAAACAAGCTGTAGACTTTTGCTTTAGCTTTTTTCAAGCACGTAGAACCAAACTAGGAGTGGGTGAACTATTCGGACATTCTTTACGATATTAGAACACTATCATCGCAGGCAGTGTAGGCAGTAGTCAAGTGGTAGTATCACGGTATCACTGCATTGCTAACTCAGCGGTAGTAGAACTTCATCAATCACTGCCATTGACTCAGACGTTATCTCGCTATCGCAAACGTACATCCGACTCGAGACAACGTCTAATCGTTAGATTTCATCTCTACACGTCAGTTTACGGCACCCGTAATCGCTCCCGTATATATTACATTCGAGAATCAGTCCGCTTTTTGTGTGGAGCTGATGAGATATATATGTATATATCTACGATACCTTAGGTAACCGAGTGCAATTTCCATTGCAGGGTATTTATCGCATTTTCAATGCAAGGCAGGAGGCGTTGTATTGCAAATCATTGCAAGTCATGTTGCATAATTGCAGTTCATTGCTAGGCATTCGAGTTTTATTTAGGATATTGCAAACAAACATTTATAAATTATATTTTATTGATATGTTATATAACACATACTTTTTAGGGTATTAAATGGGTTTATCATCTAAATGAGAACATAACTATTCACTCCGGAAATCGATGGGAGCAACTGTACGAAACATAAGTAAGAGCTTCGACTACCCCTCTGGTCTTATCTTGGTCAGCGGTATCAGAGGCACTCGGCGGCCTCTTCATCGGCGATAAGCATTATTTCTCGGTTGGAGGTGTCGGCTCATCATATTGGTGTAGGATTAATCATCTGGGTGTAGTTTTTACTCCGAGCTATTAGGTTCTAGACTGCTGCCCGTAGTACACATTTTAGACAGATAGATACCTTTGGGAGTATTGTATTCATCACTATAATACCTTTCATTGGGACCAAAAGTTTGTCTTATAGACTTTTCATTTTTATCAGGCTTTTCTTCACATAAAGTTTTATTAATATCACTATCACACGTTTCAGTTTCACTGCTACTGGGTTCAATTTCACTTAATGTATCCCATGTTTTACCCATATTTTCAGTATTTTCCATATTGTCTAAGGTTTGGGTCTTCTCCCCACAATTCGATTTAGCCATATTCACCGAATCTTTATACATTCTGCGTTTGAGTGTTAGTGGCACCGCACTTTCACTTTCGCACCCTGTTGATCACTTTCTACCTCGTTATTTTGGAAACCCAGGTCCGGTTTATTGTGTCCCATCAATACGACCTTTGCATCATTAGAGCTTGTATTTTTTCGATAATTTTTAATATAATCATACGCAAGATAATGGCTTCGATTGAGATGACCCCAAAACCCGACTGTGGAACTTGATTTGCATAATTTTATCTCCGCAGTGCATATAACACATACCCACGTGTTATCCTCTACGTTAAAATATTTCCATATCAAGCATGACGACATCCTTACACAACGAAAGCAGACCGTTTACTGAACGAGAACAAATCCTACTCCTATTTATATTTACTTTAATAGACATATACAGGGACTATGCCGGCACCATTGCCGGCACCATGTAGCCTTTTACAGAGTCGAGACCGGTACCATGTAGTCATATACAATGCCGGCACAGTTGCCGGCACTATGTAGCTATTCACAGGGTCGGTACTGGCATCGTTGCCGACACCATGTAGCCATTTTTAGGGTCGGTACTGGCACCATGTAGACACATACACACAATTTTGTATGCATATACAGATTCGGTCAACATCTGTAGCATTTTCTACTATACGTTTGTGATGTAGGGAGACCGTAAGCCTAACTCATCATAACCTAACTCATCCTAATCCATTCTAACCTAACCCATCATAATCCCATTCTAACCTGACCTAGCCTAACCATACTTATGTTAGGTATTTTATTCATTTATTCGTTATACATAACAAATCACTCCACATGGCTCTATTTTACATATTTTTTTTTAATATCACACACCATGTACAGACATAAACTTTTTTGTACCCATACAAAGGGTCGGTATCGGCACCGTCGCCGGCACCAGTGCCGGAAGTATGTCGATACATACACACATTTGCACCAATATACAGGCTCGTTCACCATCTGTTACATTTTACTTCTGATCTGTTATTTCTAATTAAACT
This sequence comes from Gammarus roeselii, assembly GCA_016164225.1. Lineage (NCBI taxonomy): Eukaryota > Metazoa > Arthropoda > Malacostraca > Amphipoda > Gammaridae > Gammarus > Gammarus roeselii. Next base: position 3,519 of record SDVV010021800.1, read on the forward strand.
AATCCTTTTCCTATTGTTACAAGATATTTAATATGGTTCAGTATTTACGTCATGTTAGGTTAAAGTATCTAGTCATTCTTTCCTAACCTTACCAATAATTATAGATTTTTTATTCCACTTTCGTGCTTACGTACGATATTCAGTCATTGACTTGTGTTATATACATATATCAACCTCTCCACTTGGACTGTATATTTAATCTATCATTTACAGTTTGAATACACTCTTACAGTTTTGATCAAGCAAATTTAATTCATTTTAATATGTAAGTTATATCATTTGTTTTATTGTTATAGGTATTTTCATATGATTCTTGATTTTTTTTGACAAAATTCTACATTAATTTAACATGTTATTCACACCCATCAGAACCTAACCTAACCTAATCTTGTGTATGGTATTGATAAATTGATATATACATATGAAGCTCTCCACACGATTCTAAATATCACTTTATCATATATGTTATTTATTTCGTTGTCACTCTCGGCCCATATGAATTAGCAGAGAAGCCCCATTTTCAAACTTAGTTGGTTTGAATGTTACAAGTAATTCATATTTGTATCCAATTTCACACAAACGAACACTTCGTCTCACACCAGGACTACCACATTTACTTCAATAACGTATGTGCATGTGTATGTCCAAGCGTATGTACGTGTTACATGAATTTAAAAAATGTATAACATAAATTCAAAATTCAAAATTTCAATGAAATTTCAAAATGTCGAGAAATAAAAGAACCGAATCGGTCAATTGAAGGGATAACTTTGCTACTAAAGTAAGGTCCGGGGCTCGAAAATTTTGAATTTTAAATTTCTGTTATACATTTTAAACTCATGTAACACGTACATACGCTTGGACATACACATGCACATACGTACACAGTTGATGACCTAGGTGAGCAAAGTTAGGCCTAATGTTTTGCAAAAAAAAAAACTTTTAATCGCATTATAATAGCTAGCTGCACACCGAGATTGGAGTCAGTGTTACGTTGAGATCAAGTGGAGACGTACGTGTCATCTTAGAATTTACAAAATGAATGTTCAAGTCTCAAAAATTTGTTTACGTGTGTTGGATGACAAAAATCTCCGAAGTTGATATGCTTGGTTCGAACAAATATTGAGTACTGTTGAAAAAAAAAACAGTTTTCTACAAATGCGTAGAACAAGAATAATAAGAGTGGGGAAAATTATTTATAAATGGATGAAGAATAAAGGAAGCAGGATTTGGGTAATTGATTTCGATACATTTCAGTCGGATGTAACAGAGTTCAAAGAAAATAAGAAGGTAAATCTCGTAAATGATATGATCCAAGCAGAAACTCTTCACAAGTGTAATAAAGCTGAGGTAGTGGAAAATAAATTTTACCTAGGAACAAAAAAAAATCTAGATCGTATGCAACAATTTCTTGCAAATGACGATCAGCATTACTTTGAATTCGAGAAGATTCGAATAATTAAAATTCACGAAGAAAAAGCAATACATTTGTGGACTCACGGGAATGGAACAGTCTTCGGTAATCCTATCAAATATATGATGGAGTATACGAAGGACTTTGAGAGGAAAGTGAAACAAAGTGATGATGGGTATGGTTGAATGCACGAGCCATTCAACCATACCCAATGCAGTGATGCATCCAGCAAGATCTGTAATTAATACTAATAAACACTAATAAACTATGTAAATCGTCAATTAAATGTTTCTATTACCCTAAAACTCGAAGGTTAAGCAATCAATTGCAAACATCGTGTCAGTCGGAGGTATCACAGGTATGCAGAAATCAGTAGAATATGTTTCAAGGCGTGAACCGATGCCATAAACCTATCTCGGGGTAAATGATCTGGATGCGATACAGATTGATATGATATAAAATCAGAGTCTGATCAAAATCTTGCTCAGTCGTCATTGTGATCCTGTTCTGGAAGGATGGTGTATAGCTTGAGTTGGCGATTTTTCAATAAAAATAGGGTGGGGGCGGGGTGTGCAATCTGCGCAGACGGAAAATAAATTTAAATAAATATGAATCCATAAGTAATTTGTGGCAACATTGGAAACGGAGTCATCGTCAAGAATATGAAAAATATAGAAAAGAAAAGGCAAGTCAGGAGTGCAAATCGTCAAATGATGAAGTGCTAAGAGATATTGAAGTAAATGTGGTAGACCTGGTGTGAGACGAAGTGTTCGTTAGAGTGAAACTGGATGCAAATATCAATTACTTGTAACATTCAAACCAGCTAAGTTTGAAAATGCGGCCTCTCTGCTAACTGATTTGGGTCGAGAGTGACAATGAAATAAATAACATATATGTTAAAGTAATATTTAGAGTCGTGCGGAGAGCTTCATACGTATATATCAATGAATGAATACCATTCATAAGGTTAGGTTAGGTTAGGTTTTAATGGGTGTGAACAACATGTAAAAGTGCTGTAGAATTGTTTAAAGAAATCAAGAATCATATGAAAATACCTAACAAACGAAAATATCTAAATCATATGAAAATATCAAACAAACGATGTAACTTACATATGAAAAATGGATGGAATTTGCTGGATCAAAATCAGTAGGATTGTATTCAAACTGTAAATGATGATTGAATATACAGTCCAAGTAGAAAGGTTCAGATATGTGTACAACACAAGTCAATGACTGAGTATCATAAGCAAGCACGCGAGTTGAATAAAAAACTTATAATTGTTGGTAAGGTTAGCAGAGAATGACTAGATCTTTTAACCTAACATGACGTATAAACAACCACTTTGAATATCTTGCAACAGAAGAAAAGGGATTAGTTTGATTAGAAATTAGATATCCGAAGAAAAATGTTACAGATGGCAAACGAGCCTTTATAGTAGGGCAAATGTGTGTAAATATCTACATGCTTCCGGCACTGGCGCCAGCGAAGGTGCCGATACCGACCCTTTATTTGCGTACAAAAGTGTTTATGTCTGTCTGTACATAGAGTGAATTGATATGTATCGTTAACCAAAAAAAAAAGTTATTTACAAAAAAACGTGCGGCGAGCTTAGACGCCTAATCGGGGGTGACTACCCGCACCAAAAGGGGTGACTCCCCGCACCCCTCATATATCAATAATTGAAACGCAAATTGAAAGAAAAATTGGAAAACTATGTAATACCAAGTTAGGTTAGGCTGTGTTAGGTTAGGATGGAATTAGGATGGGTTAGGTTAGGATGGGATTAGGATGGGTTAGGTTAGGATGGGTTTGGTTTACGGTCCCCCTACATCACAAACCTGTAGTGAAAAATGCTACAGATGTTGACCGGGTCTGTACATGCATACAAAAATGTGTGTATGTGTCTACATGATGCCGGTACCGACCCTAAAAATGGCTGCATGGTGTCGGCAACGGTGCCATCGACCCTGTAAATGGCTACATGGTGTCGGCATCGACCCTGTATATGGCTACATGGTAACGATCTCGACTCTGTAAAAGGCTACATGGTGCCAGCAGCGGTGCAGGTATCGTCCTGTATTATCGCCTGTTTATTCATATTAAAGTAAATATAAATAGGAGCAGGGTTTATTCCCGTTCAGTAAACGGTCTGTTTTCGTTGTGAAAGGATGTCGCCAAGTTTGATAAGGAAATATTTTAAGGTAAAGGATAACATGGGGTATGTGTTATTCACACTGCGGAGATAAAATTAGGCATATCAAATTCCACGTTCGGGGTTTGGCATCATTTCAAACTACGCCATTTTCTTGCGTATGATAATATTGGAAATTAACGAGTAATACAAGCTCTCTAAGAATGCAAAGGGCGTAGTGATGGTACATAATAAACCGGACCCGGGTTCCAAAATACTGAGATAGAAAATGATCAACAGGGTGCGAGCGGAAAAGAAAGTGCGGTGCCACTAACATTCAAACGAAGTATGTATGAAGATTGGTTGACAATGGCTAAATTGAATTGGGGGGAAACAACCCAATTAATAGACAATATGAAAAATACTGAAAATATGGGTTTAACATGTGATACATGAAGTGAAATGGAACCCAGTAGCACTGTTATTGAAACGTGTGATAGTGATATCAAGAAAACCTTATGTAAAGAAAAACCTGATAAAGTTGAAAAGAACCGAATTATCAAATGGAATAATAAAACGATATCAGTTATAGGAAGTGTTGAAATTGTACAATAAAATCAAATGTATATCTGACTTTGCTTTGAAATTGGTGGAAATGAATAATGAAGAGAAAATCATGTCTCAAACGATTGATTGGTAGGAGAATTAGGTATATTTCGTATATCTCCGGAAATATACTGAATGGGAATGTCGGCGCCACAAGAAAAAGAAAAAAAAAGATTCGATGTCATAAACATGTAACTATAATTAAAAAACTTGCGTCGAGAAAAAACTCACTGAAGTCTATAAACTAACTTTTGGTTACAAGGGAAGGTATTGAAGTGATGAATACATTACTTTCAATGGTATCTATCTATCTAAAATGTGTACTAAGGGCAGCAGTCTAGAACCTAATAGCTCGGAGAAAAAACTACACCCAGATGATAAATCCTACACCAATATGATGAGCCAACACCTCTAACAGAGAAATAATGCTTATCACCGATAAAGAGGCCGCCGAGTGCCTCTGATACCGCCGATCAAGATAGGACCAGGGGGGAAGTCGAAGTCATTACTAATGTTTCGTACAGTTGCTCCCATCGATTTTCGGAGTGAATAGTTATATTCTGATTTAAATGATAAACCCATGTAATTCCCAAATAAATATGCGTTATAAATATATTATCAATGAAATATCACTAATAAATGTTTGTTTGCAATATCCGAAATGTAACTCGAATTCCTAGCAATGAATTGCAATTATGCAACATGGCTTGCAATGATTTGCAATATATCACCTTGCGTTGGAAATGCGATCAATACTCTGCAATTGAAATTGCACTCGGTTACCTAAGGTGTCGTAGGTATATACATATATATCTCATCAGCTCCAAACAGAAAGCGGACTAATTTTCGAATGGAATATATACAAGGAGCGATTAATGGTGCCGTAAACTGACGTGTTGAGATGAAATCCGACTCGAGACGTTGTCTCGAGTCGGATGTTCGCTTGCAATAACGAGATAACGTTTGAGTCAATGACAGTGATTGATGAAGTTCTACTACCGCTGAACTAGTGATGCAGTGGCACCATGATACTGTCACTTGACGGCTGGAGAAATGGCCTGCGATGACAGTGTCCTACTGTAGAAAAAAATGTCCGAATAGTTCACCCACTCCAAGTTGGGTTCTACGTGCTCGAAAAAAGCTAAAGCAGAAGTGTATAGCTTCTATTATGGCACTCCGAAACCACGCTACAGTGACAACGTCCCGCTCATCTACTCGGACACAGACTCGTTGCTGCTCCAGTTCAAGGGTATGGACGATATTGAAACAAAAATTAGAAACCCTCCCTGGCTTCCCCATCTATCCCAAAAAAATCATCCCTTGTACAATGAAACAAAGAAACAACAGCTTGGGCTACTAAAAAGTGAAACAGCCAATGACTACCCCTATGGAATCATTTGTATGCAACCAAAGTGTTACAGCATGCTGCTCGAATCCGATGCCACAAAATCAGATGCAAAAGGTGTCAATTACCAGATACAAGCAAAACATTAAACATGAACAATACAGAGATATCCATACACAGAAAAATACACACACATTGAGACCATACACAACATTCGCGCACATGCATGCCAGTTTCAAGCTGTACGCACTATTAAAAATTGTCCCGGTAAATTTGAAAATCAGCGTTAATATGTTGGTGCATGCACAACTCTAGCCTATGGCATCCAGACATTCCCAATAAATCCATTGAAGTTGAACCTATCGTCACTAAGAAGAGGAAGCGATGTGTCTTGGATGATGATGCTAATGTAAACATGGATTTAACTTGAAGGAGACGTAAGCCTGGGGATGCCGCATTTGGCGAGTACACTCGCGTGAATGACGAAAGCCCATCCACGTCAACAGGTTTTATTCTGTAAATGAACCTAAGATGTTGTAACCATGTAAATATTCCTAAGATGGTATACCCCTCCAACCATTCCAAATATGAATAAAATAGATTGATGTGAATGTATGTTAGTCCTAATATGTTAGACAGACTATGAGCACGTAGTATTTTTACTACTCCAAGTGAATAATGACTTCAATAGTATTCCTACTACTCTAAGTGAATAATTAGTTCAACAGTATTCCTACCACTCTAAGTGAATAATTATTTCAATAGTATTCCTACTACTATAAGTGAATAATTACTTCAATAGTATTCCTACTACACTAAGTGAATAATTACTTCAATAGAATTCCTGTTACTCTAAGTGAGTAATTACTTCAATAGTATTCCTACCAGTGTTATGTAAATTCTTTATGAATAATTCATGTTGTCTATTCACCTCTTCTTTATTTATATTTTTTTTAGAGCTATCTGAACAATATGTTAACGCAATATGTTAGTTTACCAACCCCATGTTCTCAGGATTTCCTAGCCCCATATATTCGAAATTTCCAACCCCTCCCAACCCAATGTACTCGTAATTGTTCCAACCCCATGTATTCGTGAATTTCCCACCCCGTGTATTTATGATTGCCCAACCTCATTTATTATTGATATCTCAATAACATACATTCATGATTCTTAGCTCAAAAAAAAAACGTTATCTATTGATCATTGATTATAATATTATAATCAATAATTTGTTGCATAATATAAGAACTGGCGGCATCCTAGCGAGGGGCTGCGACGAATTCAATTGAACTATTAATTACGGTAATCCAAATAGTGTACATGATAATGAAGTGTTATGTTTAATGTAAGATAAATTGAAACCCCATTGCTAGACGATGGAAATAAATGATTAATTAATAATAATAATAATAATAATCTAAGTGAATAAAAACTTCAATAGTATTCCTACTACTCTAAGTGAATAATTACTTCAATAGTGTTCCTACTACTCAAAGTGAATAATTACTTCAATAGTATTCCTACTATTCTAAGTGAATAATTACTTCAATAGTATTCCTACTACTCTAAGTGAATAATTACTTCAATAGTATTCCTACTACTCTAAGTGAATAATTACTTCAATAGTATTCCAACTACTCTAAATAAATAATTACTTCAATAGTATTCGTACTACTCCAAGTGAATAATTACTTCAATAGTATTCCTTCTACTCTAAGCGAATAGTTACTTCAATAGTATTCCTACTACTCTAAGCGAATCATTTATTAGCAGCAACATCCTTTGTGATCATTATTTAGAGCATGCGATTCCTGAAAAGACAATCCTTAGCCCTTACAACCCAAGCGAAGTGAAAGTATTCAGAAATGGTTTAGAAAAAAGGAGCAGCACTGGCTTGGATAACATCCCAACCAATGTGATTAAAGCCATATGTGAGAATATTGTATCTCCCTTGACCCAAATGTTAACAAGCCACTCATACAAAGAATTTTTCCTGATGCACTCAAAATTGCTTAAAAATCAGTTCAATTTATAAAGTAAAGCAAAACTAAAATAATTATCGATCAATATCAGTCCTGTCCGGCATAAGAAAAGTTTTTAAAAATAATTTGACTTCTAGGCTTTCAGGAACACAGAGCATGCTCTATTCAAATTTACTGGAGACGTTGCAGATTGGTTTTATAGTGGGAAAGTAACTATTGCAACATCTATGGACCTTAGCAAAGCCTTCGATAGCGTGAATCATGATATTTCAGTCACGAAATGAAGGCATTATGGGGTTATTTCCATTGAAAAGTGTCGGATAAAAAGTTATCTTCTCGATAGAAACACCTAACAAGTTGTAATGAACAATCATTTTATCAGTACGCTAAATATAGAAGTACCGCAAGGGACGATCCTTGGGCCTTTGCTCTCCCTTATCTATATCAATGACATTGTGAACACTAGCGACAGATTGTCATTGGTACTCTTTGCAGACGATACTTCAGGTTATTCGATCGGAAAAAGTCATAATGATGCTATTACAAGTGTAAATAATCAATCTGTCCTCATTTCGAACTGGTTCACATCCAATAGGCTGATATTAAATGTCGACAAGACGCAAGTCATGATATTTTCAATGAAGAAAAAACATTCCTAACACACAAGTGGAATTGAAAAGGTCGACCGGTAGCATGTGTAGCAATAGCAAGGTTACTCTGTGTGATAACATTAGGTGTGTTTTAAGTATGTATTGAGTATGATCGCAACAGAAACTAGCTAGGAAAGGGTTGGCCGTGCGGTTGCCGTGCGGTTGGCCGTGCGGTTGGCGGTGCAATTAGCCGTGCGGTTGCCGTGCGGTTGCCGTGCGGTTGCCGTGCAGTTGCCGTGCAGTTGTTTACAACTTTTCAAACTTTAAAGCACCTTTAGATACATTTGTTAGAAGGGTTCACATCTGCGCTCAGGAGAATGAGTCCTTTCCGATGTTGAAATTTTATTATTTTCTGTCATTTGATGCACTAAAACCTGAAAGTTCGCTCTTTTCCAATCGATTCAATTAATTCAAAATCTAAAATATCATATAATGTGGATTTTATGAAGTGTTTAAATTGTTAATCACTTTATAAACACACTTAGATACAGTTGTTAGATAATTGCAATTTCCGCGGCTGAATCACTAATTTCAATGTTATTTTGTTACCAAAATGGGGATCATTATTTGAGATGTCACGTAATTAGCGGCAAGGCGGCCACTGACATAGGTTGTATGCAAGCCACTCCGCTAGACACAACATTGCCGACCACATTGCGTTCCCTCAGCTTACACTTGAAGCTGTAAACAATAGTTCATAAAACACTGCCACGCAATGATTGTCGCACCAGGCCATTAAACAAGTTCTAGCACAATATTAGGTTTGCTTGAATTTTAGCATGAATTATTCTAGAGTACTATTACGACAAGTATGAACAGAAAATATCTCGATATACTTAATATACTATTTAGAATGTTGGCGGGTGTAGAAAGAAGGGATGCGAATTGTGGAATCAAGATTTATAGTTTAAAAATGTCGGATGGAACCATAATGTTATTAAATTGCGGAGGCGCAGAAGAGAAGAGCTTATGAGGGATGGTTGCAGGTGAAGTGGCCTATGAACATTGTGCAGATAATAAAAGATATGAAGCGCGTGTGAAGAGAGCAAAGAGGAGATGTAGACAGCAAAGAGGGCACTGTTAATGGTTGGAACAGGCGGTTATGCGAGAATTTGACGGGTAGAAGTCTGGGTACCGAATTCCAAATGGTAGAATGGGCCTAGAGACGTATCCGGATTTGATACTATTTTCGTCACACATTTTCTTTTTGTCAAGCAAAGCGTGCTTCTGAATACGCTAAACATGTCATGGGTAGCTCACAATAGGCTAAAGCCAACCTATTGTTTGACGTGTTTGATTCGTGTTTATCAACTGAGGTGCACGCAGGGAGGAACATCGTAACTTATTCAACATCAACGATGCGATTGTGTGATTTGGAAAATTACATCAATTACGTTGTTTACTAATATG
>SDVV010021801.1:0-13062 GCA_016164225.1 Gammarus roeselii
CTGAAACACGAAACACGACCAAGCTTCAAAGAGTCGCTGTGCATGTTTGCTGAAGCGCATTTCGCTTGAAACTGAAACACGAAACACGACCAAGCTTCAAAGAGTCGCTGTGCATGTTTGCTGAAGCGCATTTCGCTTGAAACTGAAACACGCAACACGACCAAGTTTCAAAGAGTCGCTGTGCATGTTTGCTGAAGCGCATTCCACTTGAAACTGAAACACGAAACACGACCAAGCTTCAAACAGTCGCTGTGTATGTTTGCTGAAGCGCATTACGCTGGAAACTGAAACACGAAACACGACCATGCTTCATAGAGTCGCTGTGCATGTTTGCTGACGGTTAGTTTGATATGCTCAACTTTTGTCCAGCCGTATCCAAAAACAAGAGGTTGTTGTTATCCCGCACTGCACTGGTTTGATATCGAAAGCGTCGACTCACTAAAAGGCAAGCAGTTAAAGTTTAGATATTCAGTACACGAATAGAAGAGGAGACCAGTACCGTGAAAATGACAAATCGATTCATCAATCATTATTCGCTTAACGGAAATGGTCGACAACATTTTTCCGCGGAAATATGTTTTCCAGATTATCCGAAGAATTCCATTTAAGTTTGTTTCATCAATACAAATTAATATCATTCAAGTTTGTTTCATCAATACAAATTATCCGATGAAATTTTACTCTGAAAAATTTCCCTATAGTGTTTTATCAATAAATCCTCGTTCTTACATCCTACAGCAAAAGAGTACCAACAACGAAACTCGTTCTCTTTTGAGCCGCTGTTCTGACGTCTTTTTAAACTGCAAATGTTGATGAGATCGGCCTACCAAATCATGCTAAGATGATAACACGGCTTGTGTTCAAAAGTGCACCCCAAAGTGTTTCACTTTTAACAGTACTCAGTTGATCAAGATTGTTCTCTCAATTATATACTATAAATATTATGTTTAAAAGTTTTTGCCACCCAATCAGCGCTGTACTCTTAAGCAAATTCTTTTGACCAGCTTTGTTGTTCGAATCATATATTCGACAACATTGCCGGCCTTGTTTAAATGTGTCCCCCTTACAGTGATGCCTTGACTAACATTGCTGCCTGAATCCTGTTACGATAACAATGTCGATGTTTTTCAGAATTAGACACGAACAGTATTTTACTTTTGCACACACTGTACTGACCAGCTTAACTGTCCGTTTCCTAATCTGCCAACCCATGTGGCCGGGGTCAAGAGGCCACGTATTTCAGTGTCAGATGTTCCCCACGTCAGAAATATTCAAATGAGATGCAGACGTAAAGGCTGGACCGCGGACTACCGTTGTAAAACTGTCAAGGTGAAGACACCTTGACAGAAATATATAAAAACTAGGGGCAGTATATAAATGCTTTTGGTCGCCTAATGTACACATGGAGAGCGTCTTCATGTTAGCAATACTCAGGGACGCAAGATGTTTCTTTACTACGTGATGCATCAGTTTTCCTATGATCAAGCTTCTTCACCACTCTGATCAGCTGATGCACGTCTCTCCCCCTCCTCATTCTTTCTGTATCACAAATCTTGCTCACACCAAATGGCTTCATCTTAAATGCATTTATAGTCATCGGCAACATCACTACGTTCTAATAACTTTTTACTCAGGTTGAATGATTGAAGCGAAGCTTCCTTGAAGCCTTCCTTGGAGCCTTCATTGAAGCTTTACGTTCTGTTAACTCTTATTCGGGTTGAATGATTGAAGTAAAGCTTCCTTAAAGCCTTGCGTTCTATTAACTTTTACTATGGTTGATTGATATAAGTAAAGTTTCATTGAAGCCATCCTTGAAGCCTTAGGTCCTATTAACTCCCACTCGAGTTAAATGATAGAAATATGCTTCCTTGATTCATGGGAACTTTCTACTGATTCATCGATACACGCTCTCACTTAAAACAGTTATTTCCGTACTCTTTGAACAAGTTTACTTAGTTAAGTAATTTCAAGATTTTCTTATTCAGAAGTTTATTTATTTATCACTCCTTTACCTTCACTGTAGTTTCTCATATCAGTCTCAACAGAAACACATTTTCAGCCTACTTGGTATCTGCGCTCTGCTTTTCCACTGTTTCTCATGGAAGTGCCTCGGCTAGCCATAAAGCAGTCGTCTGGTGCCCCTGTTTACGGCGCCCCCTGGCGGAGACACTGGCAGCCGTTGGCGGTGTCTGATTGGCTACCACATAGCCCCAGAGGAGTCGCCTCAGGCAGCTACAAATAGAGACACCGACCACGGGAAATACACCTCACACAAACATCTACAGATAAAGCCATTATCTCGGAGGAAAAAGAGTTTTTTTTTTGGCGCTTGCTCCTTTTTTTGAGGTTCAAAATACGAGAAATGGAGGTTTTTGAGCGACAGAGGATCATGATAGGAAATATTTGTGTTCTGGAGAACTTAGAATGGCGCTGTACCTAATTTTTTGGATAATCTATTTCAATAATTGTTTATATTTGTCCAAAGTTTCTTGTCGCAAAACCTGGTAAAGGTGAAAGAGCACACCTACATTACCATTTGACTGGCCATTATATCCCAGGAAACAATGAGACGGTAACGAGCACTACACGAAAAATAGATTAACGTAGAAAGTGTCTTGTGAAGATCCAAGCATTTTTTGCTTGGATTTTGGATTTTCCAAAGTCCTCGTACTACTCATGTTGGAATATACCCATCAACCTCCAGAAACAGTTCCATCACAAGTATAACGGTAGACAGATGAGCCTATTGAATTGTTGATGCGCCAGTGAAAGTGGCAGCAACAGTGTCAAGTTTAGCACTACGGACGCCATCTTTTCTCTTCACCACAACGGCTGCCGCGATAAATATCACCAGTTTCCATCGTCTCTTCGCTAATGGCACAAACAACCGCATCGTCTGTTTTCATTTAAAGCCAGAGAACGCATTACACCATCCCCTGACCCATCCCTCCCCATGCTTCCCCCTCCCTCGCATCGAGATGAGGAGCACGTCTGCCAGAGCCTCAGAGATGCGTCTCGCGGCGCTTGTCTGAGTGACGCTCGTCGCAAGTTTGTCCAATTGGATGTCTTCTCTGGCGGGCATGTCTCTTCTCTGGCGGGTACGTCTCTTCTCTGGCGGGTATGTCTCTTCTCTGGCGGGCATGTCTCTTCTCTGGCGGGTATGTAGGCCAAAAGACATCCTCAGTATCACGTGCAGCGGGAGAGATGACACGGTTAAATTGTCTGCAGTTCTGAATGTTAGGGGGAGATCAGAGTTTGTCCAATAATTTTTTCCCCGTTTTTAATGTTAGTGTGGAAAGCTTGCTTGATTTGTACATGTGGCGGAGTTCTTGATATGGACGAACCTTCAAGTCGTAGCAAAAGGTTTTCAACCATGGAAATTTATAACCAGTTTTGATTTAATATAGTCTAAGCAATATATAGTATAGTTATGATTGAATTTACGATATGCCGATGATGTGTTTTGAAAAAAAAAGCAATTGAAAAATACCAAAATGTTGTTCCAAAAAAGTGGGAAATAGAAAATGGTTGAAAATCGATTATAAAAATAATTCAGCCATATATTATTCAGGTACAATTTTTCACGATCATAGACACAGTAGAACACTCTCTAAAGGTTCAAGTGAACCTATAATTGTTATAGGTCACACAATGAGCGCATATTATATTCGTCTTCGTGAATCTTTCATTCACCGCTGAGAAAATAAAATTCCTACCAATCAGCATTGCTAAAACAACAAATTAATTGGGTGACAGAGAGAACTTGTTTTGGTTTGTCCCCCTGCCCTCCCATCCAGCTCTCGGTTCCTGCTCTGACAGAGTGAACTGGCCATGGTTTGTCCTCTTGCCCTCTCATTTAGCTCTCGGCCACTGCTCTGACAGAGTGAACTGGTCATGGTTTGTCCCCCCTGCCCTCCCATCTAGCTCTCAGTCCCTGCTCTGATAGAGTGAACTGGTCATGGTTTGTCCCCTTGCCCTCGTATCCAGCTCTCGGCCCCTGCTCTGCCAGAGTGAACTGGTTTTGGTTTGCCCTGCATGCCCTCCCAACCAATTTCTGGCCATTGCTCTGCCAGAGTGAACTGGTCTCGGTCACGTCCACTGATCCCTCCATTTCATGTCCCTCTCCTGTTTTGACCAGTTTATCCTGATTCTGACAAAGCAAGCAATTGACCGTCTTGAATCTGTCCCCACATGCCCCTTTTTTCCTCTTCACGCTCCTTGATTTCCCCTTGCGTCCCTTCCCAGCCAACCTTGCCTGCCCCGACCCATCGTCCTAGATTGTCTCCTTCGCCCTGGCCGGTGTCTGTTATCGCTGGTCACCGACCGCGACGACGTTGGGGCCGTTCCCCGTAGGCTCATTAGGCCTCCTACTTTATGCTAATTGTTGGCGCAAGGGTGAGTCTGGCGCTAATGAAAGCAGCGAAGCGGCTTCTGCTGCCGACATGATATGGTCCAACTTCCGACATGATGCTGCAGACATGATGACGGCTGACATGAGGGAGCATGATTACCGTTAAGATGCAGACTGACTGCATGCATGCTGCAGACTGACTGCCGACACGATGCTGACTGACTGCCGACACCATGCTGACTGACTGCCGACACGATGCTGACTGACTGCCGACACGATGCTGACTGACTGCCGACACGATGCTGACTGACTGCCGGCACGATGCAGGCTGAATGACAGCATTATGCAGGCTTACGGCCGACAAGATACAGGCTGAATGCCAACGTGATGCAGGCTGACTGCCAACAAGATGCAGGCTGAATGCCAGCATGATGCAGGCTGACTGCTGTTATGATGCGCGTTGATTGCCGACAAGATGCTGCGTGCGGCCGATATGATGCACGATGCCTGCCATGATGCAGGCTGGCTGCCATCCTAATGCAGGCTGACTGCCAACATGATGCTGGCTGGCTGTCGTCCTAATACACACCGAATGCAAATCTCTTAACGTTTTTTCCAGTGATTTCTCTGAAACTCTGCTCTCCATATTTCCTGGCTTGAAACATTCGTATTTTTTATTTGAATTTTCAAAGATTGTTTGCCTTGAAGTACAAACCCAACTGAGCCTTGTCAGCCAATGATCCAAATATCGAGAGCACAAGTTACCTCTTCTTGCAGAAGCCTGAGTAAATCTGGCCTCGCAAGCCCTCGAGAGCCATTCTTTATGATTGAGAAGGCCTATCAATGAACTCCTTTGTTTATATCCTCCCGAGTCAATAGAATAAGTGGGCCCTTATGAAGAAACTTTTGGAACGTTCTGGCCAGAGTAGGTTTCGTTACGCCCCGCCATACGAGTACGCCTCGCCACATGACTACGCTTCGGCATATGAGCACGCTTTGTCATATGAGTACGCTCCGCTATATGTGTACGCCCCGCCATATGAGTACGCCCCGTCATAGAAGTGCACCCCGACATATGAGTACGCCCCCTCGTATGAGTACGTTCCGCCATATGAGTACTCCCCGTCATATGGGTTAGCCCCGCCATATTTGCATGCCCCGCCATAGCTACCGGAGTGTCTTGGCCCACCTCCGTTCCTTTGCACCCCGCTAAATGAGGAAGCTCCCGGAGTGTCTTGGCCCACCTACGATCCGTTACTTATGGCCGCTCCTCCCCACTCATGACCTTCATAGCAATTGACTCCTCCAAGGTTACTAATGGCAATCTATTAAGATGGTTGGAAGGACGAATACGAATAACTGGCCTATCTCTGATGGGTGAGTGGTATATAACTTATGAACTTTCACCACACACTGCTGTTTCACCACGCACTGCTGTTTGACCCCTCACTGCTGTTTCACCGCACACTTCTGTTTCACCCTTCACTGTTGTTTCACCACACACTGCTGTTTCACCACACACTGCTGTTTCACCACACACTGTTGTTTCACCACACACTGCTGTTTCACCACACACTGCTGTTCCACCACACACTGTTGTTTCACCACAAACTGCTGTTTCACCGCACACTGCTGTTTCACCATACACTGCTGTTACACCACACACTGCTGTTTCGTCACACTCTGCCGTTTCACCACACACTGCTGTTTCACCTTACACAGTTGTTTCACCACGCACTGTTGTTTCTCCACACACTGCTGTGTCACCACACCCTGCCGTTTCACCACACACTGCTGTTTCACCACACACTGCTGTTTCACCACACACTGCTGTTTCACCACACACTGCTGTTTCACCACACACTGCTGTTTCACCACACACTGCTGTTTCACCGCACACTGCTGTTTCACCACACACTGCTGTTTCACCACACACTGCTGTTTTATGCCTTCAGTCTCGGCAATGTCTTTGAACTGTGACTGAGTGATTGCATGTCCACCGATGCATTTTAATTAAGGAGAATCTGATAAATGAGTGTAATTTCGGGTTGATTTTGATCAATTACACGTTACTAATAATATTCAAATATGTTTAATTGTGTTCATAATTGTTAATTTGTATGGCCGCAACTGAACCACGTCCGGTCTGGAGCCGCTGTCACGCATCTCGTTAGTTAAGTGTAATTATCTTCAATGAAAGACCTTTTCTGCTTTACATTATCATTTCAAGGGTTAGGGTGGGTGTATATTAGTATATACATATTTTACATTCAATTCTTCCTCTTTCACAGTAAAATTGACATACATATATTTCATCGGGGATGTTGATCCGATAAATATCCGGTCATTCAGTTAAAAAGTTTTCGATTTCCGTTTTTCAGAAAATGTAATCAAAAAATAAATCTGTTTACTAATTCCAATCATGTTTTCTCGATCAAACTTGCATGAGAGCAATTCGTAATTTCACATCAGCATTTGAATGAGTTATCAGCACCCGTATGAGTTATCAGCACTCGTATGAGTTATCAGCACCCGAATGTGTTATCAGCACCCGTATGAGTTATCAACACCCGTATGAGTTATCAGCACCCGAATGAGTTATCAGCACCCGTATGAGTTATCAACACCCGTATGAGTTATCAACACCCGTATGAGTTATCAGCACCCGTATGAGTTATCAGCACCCGTATGAGTTATCAGCACTCGTATGAGTTATCAGCACCCGTATGAGTTATCAGCACCCGTATGAGTTATCAGCACACGTATGAGTTATCAGCACCCGTATGAGTTATCAGCACCCGTATGAGTTATCA
The DNA here is from genome assembly GCA_016164225.1 of Gammarus roeselii. Taxonomy (NCBI): domain Eukaryota; kingdom Metazoa; phylum Arthropoda; class Malacostraca; order Amphipoda; family Gammaridae; genus Gammarus; species Gammarus roeselii. The sequence goes on from SDVV010021801.1 coordinate 7,165, forward strand.
GCACCCGTATGAGTTATCAGCACTCGTATGAGTTATCAGCACCCTTATGAGTTATCAGCATCCGTATGAGTTATCAGCACCCTTATGAGTTATCAGCACCCGTATGAGTTATCAGCACCCGTATGAGTTATCAGCACCTGTATGAGTTATCAGCACCCGTGTGAGTTATCAGCGCCCATAAGAGTTATCAGCGCCCGTATGAGTTATCAGCGCCCGTATGAGTTATCAGCGCCCGTATGAGTTATCAGCGACCGTATGAGTTATCAGTGCCCGTATGAGTTATCAGCGCCCGTATGAGTTATCAGCGCCCGTATGAGTTAACAGCGCCCGTATGAGTTATCAGTGCCCGTATGAGTTATTAGCGCCCGTATGAGTTATCAGTGCCCGTGTGAGTTATCAGCACCCGTATCTAACCTCTTGCTTCTAAGATTGCTATTCTCTCTTCCTTCGAAAGGCGAACTTCTCTCACGCGACCTCGCGCAATTGGAAAGAAAATTCGATTATAGTGTGCTTTAAAAGACTCGCCACGACCCTCACCCTATCATTTCAGGGAACCTGCCTAATTTAGCTCCGTCCCTTTATTTCGCAGGTTATATTTTCGTACAAAAAATAACATTCATTTACAGTTGGGTCTCTTAATTGTTTCGTTGTTCTTACTGTTTCCATAGTTGTTCCAGCACATGACTCGTCTCCATCGAGTCGTCTTGCAGCCAGAGGCCTTGTTTAATTACCTGCTATCATGTTTGCGGTGGTCACATTAAAATCATGCACTCTAGCCAGTGTCACATTACGGGATCATGTCTTCTCTCAAGAAGCCTCAGAGGGATATGTAGGAATCGAAAGACATATCGATGATGACATACATGACATTTGAAGCTGCCCAGTTCCAGTATACCACTTCATATTACAATACATTTCACTTTATTTACTCCTTGCATTTTTTCCCTACTTTTTTATTCCTCCTGATAGTTGAAACATCCACACATACTGTAATAAAATATCCGTTAGAAATGGCTTAGCCAAAATTACATTATAATCTTTCAATTGCGTTCAATAGATTGCTCATTCTTATACTGACCTGTATTAGAGAGCCTTAGCCCTCTAAACTAATCTAATATATTCTTACTCTGAACATGACTCACTCCACTCGCTTCTACCTGTATCACAGTACTGCTAAGTTACCATGATGCCGTCCGGCGGTGCGAGTATTGCAAAAACAACAACAATAGCCCTGTCTGCCATTCAACACGAATCCTGGGTCTAGACAACACATCACAAATCATAGCAGTATCCCCTGGGCGCAACCTTCAGACAGGACTGTTGGAAACCTCTTTACCTGATGGCATCGATGCATATATTAACTCGGTATCCATGCAACTGAAATACCCAGATAAATTCATCATGAATTTGCTTTGTCGCTTTTCATTCAGAACAAAATAGTTTCTATACTCATCGTGGTTAGTCATTTTTTTATGTAATCCAGCTTACGTTTTACTGTCCTTGCTATCCAAAGCGAGCTAACCGTGGAAAGTTATTTACATTGAATCATAACAGATAGGGCATTCTGTTTCCTTGCTATCCTCACCCACATCCTTTCTTTTTCCCCAATTACCCAGCCCATGATACACTCTTCCCTTGTCATCCTAACACACCTCCATTCTGTTTTTTCCCAGCAACCCAGTCCTTGACACACTCTCTCCTTTCAATCCTAACACACCGGCTTCTATCTTTTTCATTTCAGGCCAGCCCATAATATTCTTCCCTTTCTATCCTAACAAACCGGCTTCTGTCTTATTCATTTCAGGCCAGCCCATGATATTCTTCCCTTTCTATCCTAACGCACTCAATTTCAGTCTTTTTCCTTTCACCCCAGCTCATGAACACACTTCTCTCGCTGTTCTAACCCACCCATTTCTTTTCCCTTCAACCCAGCCGGAGCTGCACACTCTTTCCCCGCTATCAAGCCAGCCCGGGCACTCAAGATCAAATTTGGCTACAGTTTCACAGAAGAAATAAATGGTGTCAATTTTTTTCTCAGGAATTTGAATGGAGGTTCACGTGCATTCCTGATAGGACGCGATCTACATTCCCGGGAAACAAATCTAGTTATGGCTGAGGGTTGTCCTAACACTTCAGGAACAGTCGAGAAATGTAGGGGACGCCATTGAAGCGGTGTGCACGCTGAAATGTTAGTAGAGAGGTCTTTGTAGGTAAACTTGAACCACATGTATTATTTAGTTGATGTGTTTGTTTTACAGTACTTTTTTGAAACTTGGGTGGGGTTTTGCATGATGGAACACCGATATTGCTTGCTCGTTTACTACGTAGTGGTTTTTGAGCAGATACGGTTTAATGGAGAATATACAATAAGTAACAGTTTTCTCTCAATTTTTTTTATTTCCCTCTTCATTCTCTCAAATAGAATCTATGAATTCAACATCATTTCCTTTTGTTTGCCGGGGCTCACAATTGTTGAACTATAAATCATTAGATGTATTGGCTTGCGATGTCTTCGGTATATCTTCAGTGACTTTGTCATGGAACAGATCTGACTTATTCTATTCTACACTTTGATCGTCAAGCTCGTTGCTGAGATTTCAAAACGAATTGTTGGAACAGCTGTAATAGTTTGTGTCGAGCACGCATATCACTTTGCAAACAGCCAATAGTGATATGCGTACGGCAACCCCTGCAGTCAATATACCATCGGTGATACAACGCCCGCTCTGCAGGAGTGCAGAGTCAATATACCATCGGTGATACAACGCCCGCTCTGCAGGAGTGCAGAGTCAATATACCATCGGTGATACAACGCCCGCTCTGCAGGAGTGCAGAGTCAATATACCATCGGTGATACAACGCCCGCTCTGCAGGAGTGCAGAGTCAATATACCATCGGTGATACAACGCTGGCTCTGCAAGAGTGCAGAGTCAATGTACCATCGGTGATACAACGCCCGCTCTGCAAGAGGGCAGAGTCAATATACCATCGGTGATACAACGCTGGCTCTGCAAGAGTGCAGAGTCAATGTACCATCGGTGATACAACGCTGGCTCTGCAGGAGTGCAGAGTCAATATACCATCGGTGATACAACGCTGGCTCTGCAGGAGTGCAGAGTCAATGTTATGTCGACGATACAACATCCGGCTTGACGCATTGTAGCGTCGTCACAACATCCGGTCTGATGCATTGTAGCGTCGTCGCAACATCCGGTCTGACGCATTGTAGCGTCGTCACAACATCCGGTCTGACGCATTGTAGCGTCGTTACAACATCCGGTCTGACGCATTGTAGCGTCGTCACAACATCCGGTCTGATGCATTGTAGCGTCGTCACAACATCCGGTCTGACGCATTGTTGCGTCGTCGCAACATCCGGTCTGACGCATTGTAGCGTCTTGAGTTTGTATTGAAACTTGAATGGAAAAGAAAAAGATCATTTATTCTTAGCAACTGAAATACTTTAAGTCCTGGAATTCTATAAAAAAGTAATGTCTGGAATGAAATTTCATGTTTTTGTTCGTATGAAAGTAGTTTGAAACTGGTCTATTTCAAACTACAATAAAGATATCATCTTTGTAATGCCATCACCTCAACACTATTCCAAGAGGGCCCCGTAGAGGGCCTCTAAACGGAAACTGCTCAGAAGTCTCTTCATGTCTAAGTCCGGTTCTGGTCAGCTGCATTGAAATCTTGAACCGTTTCGTTAGGCCATGTTTTCACTCCACAACACTACCTACCTCCCCACACTAGAGTACCCGCACTCACAGGCACTGTATGCTGATCCAGCTCGGCCTCGTGAATATTTCCAGCGAGAAGGGCGGCCATTGGCTGCATGTGCACGTCAGGCTCTCCCCTCTCCTTCTGTATGCAGAAGAACCCTGTCATCTGTGAGGGAAGGCGAAGCCTAAACGTCACGGATGTAGGGGGGGGGAGGATGAGCGTGGGACTAATGAAGCGGAAACCCACCTAAAGAAGCCTAAACGTAACGGATTTAGAAGGAGCGGGAGGGGATGAACAGGAGGTTAATGAGGCGAAAGCTCATCAAAAGAAGCTGAGGCAGTATAGATTTAGAAGTGGTAGAACGTGGTAATGATGATGTGGAAATGCACCTAAATATGAGAGGTGGTTCAGGCCAGAGACGCTTCGCCAGGGTCGGGAGTTGGAGCCGTAAAATGGCCTGGAAAACAAGGAAACCTGGAGTGCTAGGGATGGATAGAACACATGAATATTGAACCGAATGTGGAAAGATGCATGAAAAGAAGGAGGTTGATTGCATCGGCCGCAAAGGGTGTCGAGTGCTACAAGAGGGAAAGAAATTTGAATATCATGACGTGAAAAGCATTTTATGAGAAGGAAAAAATGAAGTAAAACGTGGTATGAATCTGGACATTTTTTAATTTGTAAATAGTTAAGAGCAAATCACACAAGCGGACAGAGTGTTGTTCACCACGTCATTTAGAGATAATAAAGAGCAATTCAACGGCCACGAATTAGGATTATTTACCCCTTTCAGCGAGATTTGTTCATGCGACCATCAGAATGTGAAGCTGATGCCATAACCTCCGCCCCGGAACAACTTATCATTTTGGTGGCAAACCTTATTTATTGACATCCGAATTGACTCAGAAACTGAAGTTAAACCAAATGAAGTGAGTATAAACGAGAGCGGAATCAGTGAGTTGAAAACTCATTCGAGACGTGTTGACGAGGTTTGAGACGTGTTGACGAGGTTCGAGACGTGTTGACGAGGTTTGAGACGTGTTGACGAGGTTCGAGACGTGTTGACGAGGTTCGAGATGTGTTGACGAGGCTCGAGACGTGTTGACGAGACTCGAGACGTGTTTACGACGCTTGAGACGTGTTGACGAGGTTCGAGAGGTGTTGACGAGGTTACGTTCCTTTGAACGCGTGCCTGTTGACTCCTAACTGCATATCTAGGTTGTGGCACATTATATGAGGGTGGGTGTCAGGTTGAGATGCGGCCCCGAGTATGTTCACTGATAGGTGGCTCTATACTAAACCTCTCCAACATTGTTGTCTGTATTCCTTCTCATGAGGGGGAAGGGACATAACAGGTATTGTTGTCGTGTATTTTAATCCTGATCTGTCTTCACATGTCTTCCTACGACATTTTAAATGTATTGGTAGGAATGTTATTTTGTGGACCTTGTTTTCTGTTGTAACCAGTATTTTACCATCAAGTGCTTCAATAAAGCTAATAATAATAACTATTATTATTATTATTTGCGTCAATCACCTGACGTTGCATGGAACCAGCAAAATAGCATCATTAATGACTTGATTTCGCTGTGAAGGTCGTGAAATGTACGAAATATTAAAGGCATATTGAAACGATGGACTGTTAAATCAAGTCTCAAATTAAAGGAAGAACTGAGGCTGCTCTTTGTAGCTCCAGCATATCCAAGAAACGGCAGTTAAAGGGAGGAAAGTTTGAGTTCCTAATGTTGATATATTTGAAACTCACAATCTTTTCAGATTGCGGCTGATTATATACTTTCACAAGCAGCTGGTGCGCACTCTGTCCAACTACAAGCAGCTGGTGCGCGCTCTGTCCAACTACAAGCAGCTGGTGCGCGCTCTGTCCAACTACAAGCAGCTGGTGCGCGCTCTGTCCAACTACAAGCAGCTGGTGCGCGCTCTGTCCAACTACAAGCAGCTGGTGCGCGCTCTGTCCAACTACAAGCAGCTGGTGCGTGCTCTGACCAACTACAAGCAGCTGGTGCGTGCTCTGTCCAACTACAAGCAGCTGGTGCGCGTTCTGTCCAACTACAAGCAGCTGGTGCGCGCTCTGTCCAACTACAAGCAGCTGGTGCGCGCTCTGTCCAACTACAAGCAGCTGGTGCGCGCTCTGTCCAACTACAAGCAGCTGGTGCG